>JANVCJ010069539.1:0-12833 GCA_026413505.1 Epizoanthus ramosus
AACTAGAGACTAACTATTAATTCATTACACTTAACTTTTGTTTTGCAGCCATGGAAGTAAGTTATTCCATTTTTGGTGATATTTATCTAAAGCTTCTCGAGAAATGAGTGAAACCAGATGAGTGGGGCGCCCATAATTCCAAACTGGTTTGCGCATGCGCCGGCTTCTGCTTTATCCCAGAGCCCTTCGTTTCTCGCTGCAGGCCTAAAAGAACGTGGGCTCTGGGAACTAGATTGTCTCTATTCAAGATCAAAGACTACCGGTCTAGTGTTGCTTAATGCAGCACATGCACACCATGTTTAGCTGCATGCTTACCGCCAGTGACAGGTCACCCTGGCTCTCCAATCAACAATACTGCGGCTATGGAACGCATGTTCTTGTACTCATGAAGATTTGTGTGCGATATTAACTTTGATAAAAGTAGTTAATGAATTTTTGGACCGTTAAGGAAAGAGTAAAGTTGTGAAATTTATATCAACTGGGAATAAACGGTTGCACTATGAGCGAATACGAAAAATTAAACAAAGAACCTAATCAAATCTGCCAAATTCTGTCGCCTTCTGTCAAATGGAAAGTGCGAAAACACGCAAAAATTTTAGATTCGCTTATAGTGCGACCGGGGCCTAATTTAAAATTTTAAATCCCGTTCTTTTCAAGAAGTGTTATCCTACAATAATATGAACACGATTCTGTTAACTGTCAACTGTCAATTGTCTCAAGACTATAGCTTGCAAAATGAGGCATTACAATCTTTTTTCTTTTCGAGAATGTATAGCCCTATTCCGCCAGACTGGGAGATTTTGATGTTCCTCCGAATAAAGATATAGGAAAAATAGGAAAACAAGCGAGTGTATTAAAATATGAAAATAGTTGGTTTCCATTCTACGCGTTAATGGACCGAACGTACATCGATGTTTTTCCACGTGAATACCAAATACAGCGTTATACTATAAACATAGCTATTACACAATCAAATAGGTGTCATATTACACCATCAAAATCAAACATTATTGCAATTTCTTAACCAAAGGCAATCCACTAATGCAGATCCTATTCATCCCAACCACACATACCTCGCCCTCACCCTCCATATTTAGTCTATATACAGACATAAATAACCCATTGTCTGTAGTTTAGGACACATACATCAACAACTCAACTGAACCAGTTTGATTTTCTCTGCTCAAGATATTTAATATTCAAAACCATCAGTCAATACAAGCAACACAGATTGTACTTCTTCAGTATTCATTCCGGCGTTCTCTTCCGTTTGTTGTTTTCGTTTCTACTTTATTCATTTATCGTCGTGTTCAATTCTCAAGGTGTTCCTGTCGAGTAAATAAACCCAGTCAATTTGTATTCTTCAATTCATTGCAATACTCTGACGTCATCAAAGATTCCAGATGGCTGCCATGAAATACTTCATCAGATGATAAGATAATGTAATAGTTGAAATGTCAAATTATCAAAATATCCATCATAGACTAATGAACTAATCTACCAATGATAGCATTGCGACTACTTATATTCAGGAAATTAAAGGGAGTGGGTTAGTGTAATCGTCCACTTCCCATCCTTCCTGAAAAAAAATAGCCCAGCCAGCTCAGATAAACAGGGTGGAGAAACCTCTTCCTTGCCGTCCATAATTTAAAAGTATAGCAATAAGTTATCGATCTCCATACTTTAAAAGCTCTTTTAGTGTCGAAGGACAAAATGTCAAATACCCAAAACATTTCGTGAATACGCCCCTTTAATTCTTTTGGGAGATGTAAACTTTCATCAGCAGAGAAACTATTTCCGTGTGGCTTTATACGTATTGTGCATGGTTTAATCACACGCTTTTTTTCAACAATAACAAAAAGAAAACGCTAAGAACATTAACATATTATCTTCACTGTTACCATGGAAACTTATTAGTTTTAGGCAAGCTATATGCATGCCAAAGTGTTAGCATTTTTCTAAAACTGAAGACGGGATATATAAACAAAAGAGATGATAATCCGAGGACGAACTCTATTTTAGCTTCTCTTGTCATTCTGAATTGATATGAAATTGACTATGCATAGAATTTTCAAATTGTGATATGCATTACGAAAGACTAGTGTCCTATACATTTCGGATTTACTACACATCATACAAATTATTTTAATACCTGCTTCATTGACCTTAATAATCTTCTGCCGTCTGGTAATAAACTTCATCGTTTGACTTAATTCTCATACGGGGACGGCGGCTTGGTCTTCCGCTCGGACGGGGACGGCGACTTGGTCTTCCGCTCGGACGGGGACGGCGGCTTGGTCTTCCGCTTGGACGGGGACGGCGGCTTGGCCTTCCGCTAGGACGGGGAGGGCGGTTTGGTTTTCCGCTCGGTCGGGGAACGCGACTTGGTCTTCCGCTCGGACGGGGTCTGTTTCCTCCATATTTGCGATGTTTAATGATGGCAATGACCTTCATAATCCTTCTGAAAGTCGAAAGGTAGGACTGGCCAGCGACTTGGCGAGCTTTCTCGATCTTGTGATTATGCAAGAGTTTTATTAATCGGTGAGCGAGTACTGAGGAAGCAAATAGATATAAAGACACATAATTTAGAACGTAAAAAAGTGGAGGAACTTATGACAAATGTACAAAAGAAATTCCAGTGAAACATAACATGAACAAATTGTCAGAAAACCAATAATTTCTTTCATGTCAAAGCTGATATCTAATCTCCGTGAAACAACAACAAACAAATCAGTGAAAGTGAAAGATGGAGTACAAGTTCCATCACTAAGACCGCTAGAAAATGGACCTAAGTCCACTCTCAATTCAAGTATAATAAATTATTCACTAAACCCCTTTACGGGTGTCCACAGCTATCCAATTCTAGTAATAATAGTCAATATTTTTATCTATCCATTTAATAGTATTGTATTCATCTAAAAAATTGTAATTTTTATCTATTTTATAGTAATATAATGATTGTAATGTAAAGCGCATTAGATCATATACAGATGAATTTTGCGCTATATAAATAATAATAAAGTGAAAGTTAAAGTTAACAATGTGACTTGAATGGAAAATTGCAAGAAAATTTGCGTAGATGAATTAATCATTTTCTTTTTCTCAGTTCCAAACACCAAGATTAAGCAATTCCAGTAAAAGGGCTCCAGTACTTACCAATGTAGTCGTGTAGGACAAGTTGGACTGCCGAACCAACCTCGTTGAAGAACTCTCCCCCCTGGAATGAGAGTATGAATGTTACTATCCCGTATACAACAGACGAGAGAACAAACTATATTCGGGTGTCTCAAGAAATTGTCGCGCAGTTACCTCTTCAGCCAGAGCCAGTGCTGTGAAAACATAAGGAACTGTCGAGAGAACAAGCAATCACAAATGTAAATATCGAATACAAGGGAGAGTGTATGGTTGAATGAAATTTTGCGCCTTTAAATTCAAGGCGAATGTACTGAGTGACTACTATTTATGAGGAATTGAATACTTCGTTTGTAATATATCCAAAGTAAGAACCGGGCAGTACAGTTGACTTTGTATCATACCACGACTCTATATACCAAAACGACTAGGAACATGCCCGACCCAAGCTAAGACAGAGGATATAGACTTGTATCATTAATTTTTGCTTGATTTAGTACAGAAAGAAAATACTTCGTTCCTTCCGTCCTTCCTTCCTTCCACCCTGTTGCGTATCAAAATTAGATACGAGATCGTAACATTTAAAAATAGTTGAATTTTCATTGTCATCTATTCACTTACAGTCGGGTTTGCCATCACTGAAGCGTCCGAGGACACGCTGAATGTGCTGCAAGTGTTTAACCATCCCGATAATTCCTCTCTTAGCGCTGGCATGGCCCTCGTCCTTCTTCCAGTCAAATAGCCCTGCAGAGACACGTTCAAAGTATTTCAGTCACTCTTCCACTAAAGATTCGATCATATACTACAATTGTAAGAGAATTGACCACAATAAAAAAGATGGTGGCTGTACATTTAACCACAATACCTTGCGAACCTAACACAACGAATAGGCACATAGAAAGTAATATATTTTTGCGAAATTCGTCCTTGTACTAAAACAACTGTGAATGCAAGTTTGGCGTTTGTAGGACCTTTCAGTGCATTTTTACGAGTGTTTTGGGGGGTTCTCGTGCGCTATAAATTATGGGTAAATGTACCAGTCGCCATATTCCTTATTATGGTCAATTGCACGAATGTGAAAGCAGAATATAGTTACACTCACACGAGACCCGACCTCCAGATCGACAGGTCAATGAAGGGTTCACAATACTACAATCCACAATCTCTTGGTTCGTAACTATACGTTTGTTTCTCTTGCTTGGCTCATTGTGTTTGTTTTATCATAGGAGTTGCATTAAATGGATAACAGAGGAATTCCAAAAGGATTATGGTAGTTGTAGAAAAATAACGGTCAGCATGCATACTTCCTTTTGTGCAAGTGTGTTCCCAAGTTAGACATGTTGATCTGCTTTCAATGTCCCGTGCATGTGCTAAACATTATTAGTGAAACTATGAAGTATTTTACACTAGTATATCAAACAATGAATGTACCAAGTACTTAAATATTAGTTTTGTAAGGTGTGTGACTAATAAAATGCCCACCCGGTGGGGTGGCCTGCACTCAATTTCTGTCAACATTCAAAATTTAATTATATAATTTAACAACGAGTGCTAAATAAATATTGTTGTTGTCAATAATACTAATAATAATAATAATAATAATAGTAATAATAATAATATAATAATAATAATAATAATATAAAGTTGAGACATAGCTCTACTCATTTCAAATTCATTTTCACAGGTCAATATTTTGGTAAACATTTTCTATTACAATTACTTTGAAGGAACTTTATGTTGCCGTACCCTATTTAAGTTACACATATGAAATACTATACATTATAAATCTGCTCTTGTTAGATGCATTTTCAAAGGTCACTGCTTTTTGTAAAAATAATCTTAACGATTAGTTTATAGCAACACCCTTTATGTTGCTGTACGTGCTATGGCTCTGATCGCATCTATCTAAGATACACACATCAAACACTATATGTAGTGTCTCCTGTATTGCATCCTCTTCCTACCTTTGTCGATAGCATGGCGTAACAGGATCACAAACGGCCTGTGGAGAACGAAGAAGCAGGTCCCAGCTTGTTTCTCGATAGCAGCCTTTGAAAGCTTGTCCTCCATTGCTTCCTTAAGCTTTAGGTTGCATGCTGCAGATGTAATATAATAGAAAACTGGTAAATTAGTTTCTATAATAATAGGTTTTCTACATAGGCAATTAAACTACGAGTGAGCTGGAAAGGGAACAAATTTGTTTTAGCAGAGCAGCGTAGCTTTATATAATATTAATCACGGTCAGTGAATTACTCGACATGTTACAAACGCTCAAGGAAATTCAGTGAAAAACATAGACGCAGATGGAATTCTTGTAGACGTTGTTCTGGTAATTGTACAGCTGCGCTTATGTGGAACCAACTGTTGAGAAGATGCTCGGGTAGCTAGGTTGTTTTACGTGGGCGGTAGGCTAAATTCTGGATAAGTCAACTGAAAGTAGATGTGTTATGATGTTGTTGTTGTGAGGGTGAAAGGTTTGAGCTGACGTTTCGAACTCTAGTCGTTCGCCAGAGCTGATTCATCTCCAATTTTGAAGATATACATAGAAACTACATCGGTATGTTTCACTGAAATTAAAATATTGAATCCAAAAATGTCATTCCCTGTTGTTGTTTACTATGCTGCAGCATACTCTTTATAATATTATAAAGAATGAAATACAACTTATAAGGTATATAATAGCACAGATATAGGCTGACTACCATTGACTGAATACCTAGCAGCACGTTCGTACATTTTACTACTAATTGAAGAATGATATGTTAGGAATATGAATATGTCAAGAATGACAATTGTTCCAATTTGTGACCATATGCATGATGCTGTTAATATATTGAAGATGTCATGGTGTCGATCTTTCAGAGCCAAGGCTACATGTCTTGGTTTTTTTATTTTATTTTCTATTATTATTTGAACATATTTGTTGAGGCACTGCTCATCTAAGGAGCTTACGCTGTGAAATAGAGAAATTGGTGACAGAACAGTTTAGAGTTTCAGGATATACCTTTGAAATCTTTCATTGTGTAACTTGCGATCTGCTTAGCTGGCTTAATTGACTTCAGGACCTGCAAAAGATGATAACACAGTAGGAAAATGAAGCAAATAATCAAATCGATTATCTTTTACCCTGTATGTCAGATGTTCTTTGCACATCAGGTTATGACACACGGCGTGTTCTTTGTATATGCTTTTCTCTCTGCATCTTTTGTTTGTTAATTGGCCTCGAACATGCACAAAACACAAAGGGCTTTGAAATACATATGGACGACTAACCAATAGAAAAACTCGGTTCACACGTAAAACAAAACAATGCGCACGGTCACGTTTCCTTCAACATAATACAAAACTGATTTCTACATCTTTTTTGAAGTTTGCGAAACTTCGTTACCAGTTAGTTCAAACAACTATGGTGACAATAATCAAGAATTGTAATAGCTTTTTTTTGCCAATATTTGGGCCTACATGATTTTCAAAAAGGTCTAAAAATTAGAGTAAGTAGTTTGCCCTGTAAGTAATACACATTCTACTTATTAATTTCCATGGCTTCTATAGTAAATCAATTACTGTTGCTATCGCAAAAGATGATCACAAACGGAAAATTCCATTTTGTTTACCGTCTGCATGGGATTACTCGATTGTTGAAATTTTGGTACTTTTCTGAAAAAAATTGGAAATAGATCGAAAACATCATTTTAGGCTAAAGCCTTGAAACAACTAACATTATTTTTTCTTCAAAGTCCATTGGACTCACTTTCGAAATCAGTTGTATTCTACATAAATGTTGAACGCTGGCATAATCTGTTTGTTACGACACATCAGTTTTATCACTAGATTACAGTTACTAAAACGTTTATGGACAAACATACGAGATCAGGAGGTCACTGAAGCGGGTTGGGTGGGAGAAAATTCAAACAACCACAAATACATTATAAGTATATCCCCAAATTGTATTAAATGTAATATTTAACCTTGTTTTTGAGTATCGTGTTGATACCATATACTTATCTTAAGGTGGAAAGGTTTCATAGTGAAGATAAACATCGGCTTACCAACGCTTTGACTTTCAGGGCCTGTAATAGCGATGAAAAGAAATACAAATCAAAATATATCATGGTTACCTGCAGAAACAACAAGAAGGCCTTCTAAGGTTGGTTATGTAATAATACTCTATTATATTCCACTAATGTCAACTTGTTTCCAATCAGTGTAGGAGCAAATATTTAGAATTAGCGAGAATATTGACTGAGCAACAACTACATCAGCGACCCAAACTGAGAACAAATTCACATCTGTAAGGTCACGTGTTCTCATAGACCGCCCTGCTATTTCCCCCCGTCCAAAAGCAGTTAGGTTGAACCGCATATGCAGAATCATAACTGCGGTCAGTTCCAAAGCTGACGGGATTGAAATTGAAAAAGTAGCCTCAAACGAACGTTGAAACTCACTATTAAAACAAAGAATTCTAACGCAACGCTCATTTGGGAGGGGTAAAGTTTTATTATCTAGTTTGCTCATATCTACAATCTCGGACAAAATTAGTTGGTACAGTTCGTGGCAATAATATCTGTTGCAACCCCCCCCCCCCTCAAATACAATGTTGGTCAAAATAGTAACCGCACGAAAACAACATTGCATTGGCGGGGGGGGGGGGCAATAATTTATAATTAGGTGTTCCAACTATTTTGTCCGAGATTGTAGTCATCAACTCAAGCGTGCTACTAGTATATAATTATTCAAATTGGCATCAACTCCTCCCCCTAGGTTACCTCCTCTTGTCAGCATCCCTTGTTGAAAGAAACCGTACTAAGTCGATAATGTTCAGAGGGAGCCTCATCTACTCAATATTCACCGTGCGAATGGTTAATAAACTGTCATAAGATGGATTCACTTACTATCTCCACCAGCTCTTCCGTGGAATTCTCGAAGAGTTCTGAAAATAAAGTGTAATCTAAATGAAACACACTAACAGGATAAAATTACCGCAATAATGCACATCATCTTTAGAATCAGTGTAAACTGAAAGATTATACTGTGGGTAAATACAGTTTATTACTATTATTACTATTATTATTATTAATGCACACCATATATAGCTTCACTTCACTTCACTCACTTCACTTTAATATATTGTGCGACCTTTAATAATACAATGTATGTTTGCACAGCGCCTGTGTGCACTCGGAACATTTTAATACATTGATATTACAACATAATATTGTTTAATAAATTTACTGATGTATTTTAGCTTTTCAATATTTGCAATAAATTGTAATTTTACGCAATTCAGACCACAGGCTACGATGTAGTTATTTATAACATAACTAGCCTTGTACGGAATATTTTGAATTTGAGACAGTTAAATTCGTAAAAAAGAGAGTGCACATTTTTCCCCACGTACAAGTGTATTTGAAATGGAAATCAAAACTGAGCAATTGCGGAATGTATTGAATTTGCTTGTTGAAACTCTATACACTACTCTTTCACTCACCATGTGGAACAAAGCCAGTTTCGTTTGGTTTTACTTCACCGATAATTTTCTGCATCAATCTGTCGATTGCATCAATTTTGTCCTTGATATTGTTCGCCTCAGATGGTCCCTCAGATGGGTCTTCAACTTCACTGTCGAAAAATTCACTGTCGAATTCAGATGGATCCTTAAATGGTTCCACCGACGGTCCCTGCGATGGTCCCTGCGATGGTCCCTCCGATGGTTCCTCCGATGGTTCCTCCGATGGTCCTTCGGATGATCCTTCGGATGACCCTTCAGCCGACCCATCGTCAAATTCAATGCTATCGAATGTGCCGTCTTCGAATGCTGTGATGAGAGACGGAGCAATTGGTTAAATCCATCACTACATTTTTAATGCATTCTTTATAATATTTTGGCCTCAAAATTATCAGATTGTGAGAACCACAATAATTGACTAACTTCTTTTTTACATGACCACAATATTTGCAATATTTGCATTTCTTAACATTAATAATGAGATTAGAAAATATTAGTTAAACTGTGATCATTAACTGGTCAGGATACCCTGGATATAAGAAAGATAAAGCAATTACGTACAATAGATATGACCCTTTTGGAGAGCAGGCAGTTGATGCACCTTGTAGAAATTTACTTGTTGTACTGTTCGTTCTGTCTTGGATCAGCCTCAATTCTCAAATTAAACGGTTCTTATAAATAAATATATAAATAATGTACACCATTTTCAATTTTTTTACGTATCTACATTTTAAGTTTGACGAATCCTGATAGCAATTAACCCTTCAAGTGTATCATCTACGCAATGACGTGCATACTACGTACAGGAAAAAGCAAATTCAACTGCCATCAAAGTTTGCAGCGCAGCGTTTTCAGATTGGTCTTCAACTTCACTGTCGAATTTAAGGATTCTTCGATGGTTCATCGTGTGGTCCCTCAGAAGCTTTTCATTTTATGAAGTCAATATTCTCGGTTAAAAAATGTGCAGCACAGCTTTTCGGCAAACATGAGCTAAGACTTATAATACACAAGTAAGCAAGGCTTCCTGAAATCAGGACCGAATTTGATTGACCACGCTGTACTTACCTTCTAGATCTCCATTATACGGATATGCAGCAACCACCACAAGGAATAGAGAAAGAATCAGCAATTTCATGTCAAAAATGTTTCTCGTAGCAACAGGTACAACACTATGGATACGCTTCTGATGTATTCACGAAGGCAATGGAAACTGGATGAATTTCGTTCATTTATATAACGGATTTCTAATTCATAACAGTCCCAGCATGTAATATTTTTACAACAAATTTTGGCGACTTTAACACTTTATCGTTGTGCTGGATTGTCCTGCAGATTTTGCTTTTCATACTCTAAAGTATAATTAAAATTAGTTATTTATCGAGTTGAAAATTCATCTTCTCATGTTCAAATATGCCAAGACAATTGTGCAATTCTATAACACATTCCAATAGTGCTATTAGTGTATATCTTCAAATATTTGATAATGTCGCCGCAGAGTTACATTCATTCTACTCCCAAAACACTTTCAAACCTGCGGAAGAACTACTTCTTCCTTTGTGTTCCAAAAATCAATATTTATAAACTTGACATGTCTAACATCGCCGACAGAAAATTCAATGATTATCGTATAGTACATCCGAATTATTTTTTATTTATAGATCTAAATACCTGCAGAGATTACTTACTGATTTCGCAGCAGCACGAAAACAGTAACTTCATAGGTTTGTTAAGATTTGTTATCTTTAAGAGTATTAGTTCTAGATACAGCTAAATGTCATATGCAAACAATTGCAAACAATAAAACGTTGGTTTGAACGAGGTGCTAGAAAGCATTAAAAGTTTCTTGTAATTAGTATAGCTACAATACAATGCATACAATATAATACTTTTGGAACATTCCCCAGTGGAGCTTTTCAGTGTCAATTGCAACAATTCTACATTACTAAAACGTTTCTCTTGTGAGAATCTACTTGTTAGAACTAACTGGTTCTGAAACTTTGAAAGGGATTACAAAGCTGCTTTATTTTGTTTTATATTACGTGTGAGCCCAAACAAAGGAAAAAGAGAATAAAAACATATTACAAAGAACTTGCCAGGTATCATAACTAGTTCTATTCCTGCACTAACTTCGATGAAGTGCAGAATTCTCTACATGTAGATGTTATAAAGAAATTAGCATATATACGAAGTTTGCTAAATGTATTACAGATCAGTATTTTGTATGTTCTGTTTTCTAGTTTCCCCTATGTATCCTAATAAGTATTAATCTTTGTACCCTACTTGAGAACTAAGATTAAAGTCGTTTTCCGAGCCTACGGTTCGTGTACTACTTCTGGTTCTCTAGCCGTGTTTTGACGTCATTTGAACATCTATTAGTAAACGTCAGACGCACGGAAATTGGAATCTGTTTATTTTATATATAAGATAACATCTGTTTTTGAGTTGAAGCAGGTCCGAGGAGGAAGATTCTTTATTGTGGAATCCTTCTGGCGATTTCAGCCGGAAAATTTTCTTTAGGCACCCTTATTTGACTGTTAGTCACAGTTACTGTAATAAATTATCGTGATGGGGTGTTCTGCAATCTCTCCCAGACAAGAATAGTTGAAATACCGCCTAAAAATGTCAGAGTGACAGAAGAGAGTGGAAAATTCTCAGTATGTGCACCTAAGCTAAGGAACAAGTTACCTCTAACTATTCCGGATATCAAGTGCTATAGTTCTTTGAAAGTTCTTTTCTAGGATGGCGAGCAACTGACGCGGAAGATTAGCAAAATATATTTTGCAAGCCATCCTTTAAACAATTTTTAACCTATCAACAAACAAAATAGTTTAAATATATATCATTTACAAGTACGTTGGAAGAGAAAAAGACAAATAATATGTCAATATTATAAAAATTCAAGTACTATAGATAGTTTCAAAGGACTCTCAAGGAAACGTTTCTCTAGTTTAGACTTAATCTTTGTATCTGTATAGTTTCTTAATCCGAAATAACATTTTGAGCAAACGCCAAAGGAATCCGAATACTTGATAAAGAGTGAATCCGAAAAGATTTACGAATTCGGAAATGGTCTTTCTATACTGTAAACGCGGGCTCTTAATCTCAAACACAGAAAGAATATTGGTTGTGAAGTAGTGTACAAAGATGAATACTTATTAGAGTACCTAGGGGAAACTAGACAACAGAACAAAGGCCATTCCCGAATTACGCGCCACTTCCCACAAACAATAACTTCAAAGCGAGGCCAGGTGCTAAGTTTTAATACATTTGCTGTAGTTTTAGCACCTGGCCTCGGTTTGAAGTTGTTGTTTGTGGGAAGTGGCGCGTAATTCGGAAATGGCCTATTACAAAGAGACTGATCTGTAACATATTTAGCAAATTGAGTATACATGTATATGCTAATTCATTTACAACATCTACATGTTGAGTATTGAATGAATGAACTTTTATTTAATCAAGGTTGCCCCTTCAGCTTACAAGAAACTGCTATCTATATGGGACCCTAAATATACCTAAGATATTAAAATTACAAGTATAAGTCTTCATCGTAGTTTCTACGGTATGAATACAACTGGTTATGATACTTGGCAAATTCTTTGGAATATGTTTTGTTTCTCTATATCCTTTGGTTGTTGGCCTTGAACGCTCACAAAGCACAAAAGGTATTGAAATACATAAACGCGACTGACCAATCGAAATATTTGGGTTCACATGCACGCAGTGTAATATAAAATATGACAAAGCAACTTTTTAAACCCTTTTAACGTTTCGGAAACGGTTCTAACAAGTATGTCTTTACAAGAGAAATTTTTAGTAATTGTAGAATTGTTGTAATTGACACCAAAAAGCCCCATTGGGGGGTGTTCAATAACATATTGTGTTGCACTGTATTATACTGTATTATATTGTATTGCATTTTATTGTATTGCATTGTAATGTATAGCTGCTATCAGTACTAATTACAAGAAGATTTAAATTATCTCTATCACCTCATTCAAACCAACGTTTCATTGTTTGCATACCAGTAACATGTGACATTGAACTGATCCTAGAACTAATGCTTTAACTAATGCATTGGCTCCCTGTTGAGCAGAGAATTATTTACAAGATCAATCTACTTACCTTTAAATGTCTTCATAATTGTGCCCCAATCTATTTGCAAGATCTCCTGGAACTACACAGACCCTCCCGAATG
>JANVCJ010069550.1:0-12831 GCA_026413505.1 Epizoanthus ramosus
TAGCAGTCCCCTTTTACAATTGCAAAAAAAATTGGTCGTGGGGGGGGCCGACCGGCCCCCCCCCCAGTCTGGATAGGGTTAAAGCAAAGTTTTAGAACCTTATTTTGAGCACTGCTCATCTGTTGTACATAACAAACAATCCTTTATGGATGGTCACGTCCTCTTTTGTGATTCTAGATATACCTAGTACATACATGAGATTGTACACATGTACCTATGTTTGTTATTGTTATTTAAAAGCAATTTGCATGTGAAGAGCACTCCATAAATTTGCATTTAGTTAGTAACCTATGTTACAGTGTGACTACAGAAACCAGGGTCACTTACGAAAGAGCAGCCAATCATAATATGACTATTAAACAATACAATTGGAGTTTGTAAACGGTTTGTTTATTTTAGTTGGCCAAATGAAAGTGACCCGGGTTTCTGTAGTCACACTGTAATGTAATAATTATATATGATTCATTGTCAGTAACTACTAAGTACATGTATGAATGCACTACATGCAGGTGCAGATCCACAACCAAGATCTGACTGTCGCTCAGGGCCTAGTTGCTCGAAAGTCGGTTAACGTTAACCAGTGGTTAAGATATTAACTCGTGATTGGGTTTACGTCTTTATTGACTGATTAGGGCTTTCAAGTCGGGTTTATGTAATTATGTTTCTGAGGAATATTTCAACAATACTTTATAGGCACCGGATTACGTATTCCTAGACAATGAAATCAAATTTAAAATTTGGCTTAACCATGGGTTAACATTAACCGACTTTCGAGCAACCCGGGCCAGAGAGAGAAACCCAGATGCACTTTTTATATACATCTGATGATCTGACTGCCCCTTTTTTCAATATTGTAGACAATTATTTTATAGATACACGTAATATTTACATGTCAGTAGGCCACTCTGAAAAATTCTGACTGTTGCTTTAGCATAATAATTTAACAGCTATGTGTTGGATGTGCACCTGATATGTATGTACATTTTACATGACTGTAATTATAATAATATTATAACATACAGCTGTTTCATAAAAGGTTGACACTGTGCAGTAGCGAATACCATGACCGAAAGGAACTGTGGGTTGACAAAAAGTTAAATAGAGAGCTTAAAGTTTGGACGATTCAAGCACCTAGTTGTCATTTCACTCATATTTTATCCTTTCCGCAGCACCATTGTGTAGTTACTCGTAAGTTTGTACAACCCATAGTTCCTTTCAGGCCTGGTGTTTTTTAACAACAACAACACCATTTACCTTTATTTGTACTCAATGCTCTATACATGTAGATACATTTGTTTACATTTGTAATGTAAGAAAAGTTGTGTATTGACTATTGTACACTGTCAAACTTTTCTGAACTAGCTGACTGTATAGTTAGTTGCATGTATGTAGAACTTTTGTACATGTATGTCATGATTGTATGTGTTACATGTAGAATGATGTACATATTCATTTGTTAATTTAATTTTCAATGTTTCTTGATAAAAATAACGTTCTTTGATTGACAGTACCATCTCAATGACTCACATAACCAAGCATATGTACACTGGGCTGGCGACCACAGTGACACTATTGTCATCTTAACAAGAGATAGGACACCTACTGCAAGTAGTACAAGCCATGTCTGGGTGTCCAAGGACTATAATAAACTAACAGTTGAGAATAGAACTGCTGACTTCAATCTGACTGATGGCACTCCTTCATTAATTCATTTGTTTTATGCCTCACCAGTTGACAAACAACGGGTAAGTCAGTGTCTTCGTTAATAATTGTGTTGTATACATTTTTGATAATACATGTACCATAAGAAAAGATGCTAAATTTGTTTGTTTTTGTTTCTGTTCTTTCTACAGTACATATTTGTGGACACCAAACACAAGACCCTATTTGTCACAGTTAATGACTTCCTATCAATCAGCCGAGTTTCAGTGTCATTCACAGCTGATGACATCTTGTATCATGCGACTAACCCAGACGTTGTACTTGCCTATGATAGAACAGCGTCACCCAAGAAGGTAAGAACTGTATGACCGTCATTTTCCCACTTATTACAGGGCTTACAAAATTTGAGCACTCTCATTGGTCAGTTTGAGGTCAGTATCTTATGGTACGGCTGCTATGAAACTGAATGTTACAAATTTCTTCAAAATTGTTTGAAAATGAAATATATTTGTCATGAGTATATTTGAAATATACTCACTTTGAACTGAAAAACATTGTCTTCAACAAAATAAAATTTCCAAAGATTTTTCGATTTCATTGTAGTTTACTCGTGTTTCGATTTTATTCAGTCCTTAGTTCAAGTGTACATGTAATCAAGGAAATAAATTATTTGGCATGGGCAAATTGGACTGTTGTTGTTTATAGATCGATGTTGCACTTGCTTTTTGAGAACTTACATATAATTCAAATAAACGCCGCATCATGAGTGCGGCGTTTATTCGAGGGCGGCGTTTATTAATATTTTTGCTCTCAAGTGCGGCGTTTATTTGAGGGCGGCATTTATTCAAGGGCGGCATTTATTCAAGAGCGGCATTAATATTTGACGGCGGCATTTATTCAAGGGCAGTGTTTAATCGAGTAAATATGGTATGTGTCTGACTAGTTTTTAACATATATGTACAGATCTGGGATAAGCTTCATTAATGTTTGTAAACTCAAACAACGAGTATTAACAGTACCCCAATGCATAACCTGCAATCAGGCCTTGTTGGGGAACTAGCGAAGAAAAAATAAGAAGAGGGAAAGGGAGAAGGAAAGAAAGGCCTGGCACAAGTCGCGTCAAACTGCTTGTTTTACCTCCAGATTCTGGAGGTCAGTTGACAATAGGCTGGTAAGCACACACTGACTCAGTCTAGACTAAGAATTTTCGCTGTGAAATTTACAAGCAACCCAGCCACTATACTTCTGCTACATGTAAATGTTGATTGACTAAAACATGACAGGCCCAGATCTGCCAACCCCTGAGAGTAAGGAATCTGGAGATTTGCAATTTTTGAGCTAAAAAAATATGACGATTTTGCAGAAAATTTGGATATTTCAAAAATGTTCTGATATCGTCATTTAACCTCTGATCGTGGTCACAAATTTTTGGGATGGTCACATGCCTGACCCCCTGAGGCATGTGAAATAGCAGTGAATCCCAGCCGAACAACAGAATGGAAGTAAGATAAGAACGCAATTCATGAACAGTTATCTCAGCCACTTTTTTTATAATTAAATCTTGAAAACAAGCTTTTAGAAGTTCAAGCCGGCATTGGCACTAAAACTCTTGACCAAAGAAATATGCAAGAATTGGATTGAAGTCTTAATATAAATATGTGAGAATTGGACTGAACTCTTAACTTTTCTTGAAAAACTGGGAGATTTCAGGTCTCTGCTGGGAGACCTGGAGAAAAGGGAAACCCCAGGGAGACACCTGATGAAACTGCGAGTGTTGGCAAGTCTGCAGGCCATGTGTAACAAGCAATATCAAAGGTCAGTGGGTGGAAAGCAATCTGGCGCGATTTGTGTCAGGACTTCTCTCCCTCTCTTATATTTTCTTCAGTATCCCCCCCCCCAAGAAGGCCTGATCGCAGGTTACCCAAAGGCAATACATGTATGAGTCTTGAAACTTGGATGTGCATGATGCCATTATAAACGTTATATTATAAATAATGGTTTAACCCATATACATGTATGCACTGTGTTTATTTGACAAGAAATCTGAAATGGGATATTTCAAATTTAATCTGCACCCTGGTTGCTATGACAACACATTTACTTATATGGCAGCAAAACATGCAATGCATTCATGAGAGGATTTTTTAAATAGTATTTCAATTGTACAAGTCCTAAAATTTCATGCATATTTAAGTAAATATTGCAAAGCACTCGGAAGGTAGAGACAAGGAACTGTGAGGAGGCACATATAAACTCACCTTTTTACATAAACAGCAGCTTAAATGAACCAAGAGCAAAAGTTGCTATGTCATTTTATTATTAGTGAACATTGTTATTGTTATAATAATAATAATTATTATTATTAATAATTTAGTCATTATACATGTACAGTAGTTATCAATATTAAATTGTCATAAAATGAAGTTACTTAAAGTATAGTGCATAAGATGATAATTTCCATACATTTCACTACTGACGACAACTGTACACACAATATCTTCTGATTACTATAATGTTTAATGCCTTTGCAATTTCCAGCTTTATGTGTCACAAGATTTTGGCATTTCTTGGAAGTTGAAGGATGAAAATGTGCGCACATATTGGTGGTAAGTTGAACTACCTGGTAATGCTGATATCAGTGATGAATGGAGTTTGGAGTTGTAGTGAAGACGTACTGTAGAAGGTAGATCTATGTGCTGCATGTTTATCCCTTCTGCATTGGTAACATTGATTGATAGCTAGATAGGTAGATTAAGTTTTAAAACTTTACAGCTAATGATGACTGAATTTTGTTAAAAATTTACAATGGGTAATTAAAAACGTTATACATCAGTACATCAGCTTGTTGGTTTCATTCACTGAATGTACAAAACTTCATGAAGTCACAGCTGATCTAGAGATTTTAAAGGAGGAAGGCACCACAATTATTATACGTGTAGGGTAATGATATTGAGTGAACAGCGGGCAGATCCAGAAATTTTGGAAAGGAGGAGGGCATGCCCTAAGGGAAGGGTATCTGTGCTCCAATATTTAACCATTTTCGAGTGTTTAAATTCTTATCAAATGTTAAATGTTAAAATTGCTGACGAAAGGGGGGGGGGGGGTGGTCCCCATGGCATCCCCCCCCCTTCCCCATATCTTCCCCTGTACCAAGGGTTTCATTGAAATCCTTTCAACCTATATCCTCTCTTATGGGCATGCAGGCCTATACCGATACTCATAGAATTAAATAGATACTGTACATAATTTGTGTACATTGATATATAATTCGATTTTTCAGGGGAGTGCGACCGTATGATAACAATGAGAACATGCTGTACATCGAGCGTGAGGAACTAAGTAGTAAGTACACGTATAAGTTAACCTTCTTTCTTAGGGCATGTTCATTTGGCACTATTCTGGAATAAGAATAGTCAAAATAAGTTGGAATAAGTGTTCATTTAATGGAGCTGAAACCAATTGAAGGATTGCACACATTTTAGGTATTCCTACTGATGATCAGTTACTGATTTGTGTTTTATTTCAGCGACATGTAGTTGTTTGTTCAAATGTAATTGCTGTTCCTGAATACTTAGAATACATTCTGTGCACTCTGTTCCAGTAATTAAAGGACCTAAGAAATGAAGGGACCTTCGGGATCATCTTCTAACAATTCAACCAATCAGTGGGCTTCAAGTTAACTTGTATCACCTGGAATTGGTTGAGTAACTTACATGTACATGTACTTGGGACAGTAAAACAAGACATTTATTATTTGGAACGACAGTTATAATTAGATCTTGATCAAACTCAGCCTCTTATTCAGGCCCGGATAATTCAAAGAATGGATAGTGCTTCCATGGGGAGGGGGGAGGGGGGGATACTCCCCTACATTGGCTATATGGGTATGTGCTGTCAAACAGGGTATGAATTTTAGGGTTTTATTCTAGAACGGGGTATCATTTTGTGCAAAATTTTGATCCATTTCTAAGATGGGGTTGATAGTTATTTTGAAAATTTGGTACCGTAATTTCCGGCATATAACCCGTACAGTGTATTACCCGCACCCACATATTTTTGCCACTAGAAGAAACAAAGTTCAACGTATTACCCGCACCAGCGTATTGTCCTCAATGCCCTGTCGTTTTCCACGAGCGCCCTGTCATTTCTCGATTTTTGCCTTCTCATTTTTCAGCTGCTTTCAAGCTTTTTCAAATTAAATAGACAAATGTGGGATATTAGCATGTTTCAATCAAATTGACCATCGTCAGAGAGGTTAAACTCTGACATGCTAGGTGCAGACAAAGACAAGTGCAGATGTTGGAAAAGAAACACGTGAAGAGTAAACCAAACTGCCTCGAGTGGGAATCGAACCCACGCATCCCGATCACATGGCAGGCGCTCTAACCACTGAGCTACCAAGGCATCTACAGTGGCAGAGGGGGAACTCAACCAACTCTTGACAATTCGGAATTCTCAAACACGGTTTGTCGGCACTTGCTCACATTCCTCTCGGAGATGTGAAAGGAGTGCCAAGAAATCCTGTTTGGAGAATGGAGTGCCGAGAAACCATGTTTGAGAATCAAGAATATTTTCAAGGCTTTTAATGCCTTTCATACTGAATAAAGGCCAAAGAAATGAGAATGATTTTTCGATTGTCAGATGTCGGTAATGATCGTGACTACATGTAAATAATGTCAAAAATAATATGTTTAGCATCGATTTAGCATGTACACATATGTACATCAATGGGACTTAGTGTTGATAGCATTTATTGGGTTTTACGTTAATTTCAGAAAATTCATAATTTTTGACAAAATCAACATATTACCCACCCGCGGGTTATACGCCAGAAATTACGGTACTTCTAAGCCCTGGAAAATCATTTTTTTTTCTAGAATGGGATATCACAATTGTGATAATTTTCTCTAGAACCAGATCAGAATTTCTTCGTATGAGCAGTACACTCCTAACCAAAATTGGAGTGAGTATCCCCCACTCGGGATAGCGCTATGCAACAGATAGCTATATACAGATAAGTGTTAACTATATATTTAACCTATTTTATCCACTGGATAAGGATTTATCTGCTGGATAGGGCTGTTCACTCTTGAACAACTAGGGCCAGGAGCTTCTCATTTCCCACCTACTTCTCATTTCCCATTGCTTTCATATCTTTCATTCTAATCAACATCAAATTATCAGCTGGTTTTGGTCCTGGGTACAATGTAAACTATACACAAGGTCTGAAAATATCTGTGTACAATGTAGTTATGTCCCCTTTACCAAAACCCTGTAAATTTTTAAACTTTATTACATTTAAAAGAAACCCATTAATCAAAAATAAATTTTCATAAATTATGTACATGTACATAAATTTGCCATACCCACTTTAAAATCATAAAACCTAAGTATTGTAAATACATGTATGTTGCGGATCTTAATTAATATCTTCTCTTTAAATTGCCAGGCTGGAGTGAAAAGTGTAATTCACCAGGACATAAGCACTTATGTTAGCATCTTTTAAAAATTCTTTATTAACTTTTAATATTCTAATAGTAACTAATACTAAAATATTTTAATTATATTTATTTGATAAACTAATACCAGAACATTTGCAACGTGCATGTTTTTAGTTCATTTTAATTTGTATCTCTAATTTATATAATTGTACATATAAATATATAACTATAATATATTATAATATACAGTTAGTAACATTAACTGCAATTTCTCAAATTGTCATCGACAATTAGCTAATAGTCTTTAATTAATATTATTATTTTTTTAAATTCAAATTGTTATTTTTCAAATATTCTAACAATAATTTATTGCTGCTGCAGATATACAGTACCGGTATTACCATAAGGGAAATAATTAGTCATTTGCCAATGATTTTAAAATATATTACTAACTCTGTCGTCAGAACAGTAACTGCAAATACAAGTACCAGTAGATTCAACAATGTTGAAAACTTTGACACAGATCCATCTGTGTTACTTGGCATAGATGTCTCACATTTTATTCTAACTTGCTCTTATTTACATGTAACTTGCCTTGGGAAACTTTCCCTTTAAATTTAAAACATAGTTGCAGTGTATGTACAGTACTATGCAGAGGCAACATACAATGACCCTCAGGTCTCGGGTCTGCTTAGGGTCTAGGGTCATTAATTAGATGAATAAGAATCATCTGACCCATGGGTCCAGACCCTAGGGTCCATTGGGTCAATTAAATGTACAACATTGACTTTAAGTTGTTTTGGATATCAATAATAAATTCGTGTTTGTATATAAAGTTCTCCTCAAATTCTAAATTAATTGTTAGTGGCATTCGTTTCATTCTGATGAATATTTTTGTAATCTCTTTATTGTTTGAGAATGTGTGTCTACAGTTATGGTGGAATAAGTACATGTAGCACATCGACTCAACTCAAGATGTCATTGTCAGATGCCAAAGTTGTCATGTGTTTGTTTGTACCAAATAAGTAGTGTTACATGTATATGTACGATACATAATTATATACATGTTTGAATTAGAAGAGAAAAGGACCTGAGAGAGAAGACTTTGGTGATAGAATGGAGAACATAAATGGAATATGTTAAAAGAGATTGAACTATGCTTGCGCAGCTTAGGTGCCAAGGAAGTGGCAGCAGTGGACAGCTGTTTCACTCTTGTTAGAGCTCGTCAGCACTGCATAGCCAGTTCAGCATGCGTAGTTCAATCTCTTTTAACATAAATGGAATAAAGATATTAAAACACTCAACTAGAATTGATTTTCAAAACACCACTCTAAACATTTTCTATTTATTTGTATAATTATATAACTTTTACAATTAACTATACATATATAAATTATATACTCACTAAATTATATCTTGTTTGACTTCTTTGTAGGTGGAAAGTCTGTGGTTGTGAAGACTGATTATTTTTCAAACACAGCAGTAACACTGATTTCCGCAGTGAATGATTTCAGAATCATCGACAATTACATGTTTGCCACCAAACCAGCGGTAGGTAACTTTAGGCATGGCAATACAGAATTCAAACAAGACATTGTGTGTAATGCAAAACAACATTATGTATGTTTGTTCATTTTTTTCTTTCAAATTCCTGAGCCAACATGTGCTGTTTCACATACTAAAATCAATTAGGAGTTTGTACGAACAAGTGCCATACTGTAAACCCTTGCAGTTACTAGTACATACATGTACATGTAGACATTGTTGTCTTTTATTATTTTCTAAAATAAGGAATGACCCACAACAACCAACAATGATCCACAATGACCCAAAACGACCCACAATAAAATGAAATAGAAAATGAAGAAATGAAAAAGGCAAATTCTGGATGATACATACTGGATATTTTCCTAATGGTAGCTAGTTCAAGCCATGCAGCCATGCACACAGCGGTCGCAGTTTGGTTTTGTTGCTTGGCAACAGCAAACAACTTCAAAATATATGTTGAGAGCCAGAGCAATCCCGAACAATTGCACGACAAATTCTCACTCCCCAGAAGGAAATAATTTAAAAAGGCAATTAAAGAAAGGAGAAAAATTTATGTATGCAGTTAAACAGGGGATGGTTTCCTGTGGGTTTCTGGGTTTGCAGTGAGTTGCATTCGATGAGTCACATGACCAAACTGGGATTGGGATAGCTAGCTTTGTGTCGTATCATACCATAATGTTTACTATGTTATTGATATACAGAGCTCTGGCCATGGTTTGACACTGATGGTATCACACAACCGAGGTTCATTTCAAGCAGCACATATTCCTTCAAATCTACCAGCAGTGGTAAGTTGACCGAATCCTTCAAATCTACCAGCAGTGGTAAGTTGACAGAGTCCTTCAAATCTACCAACAATGGTAGGTGTACATTAAAGTTGACAGGATCCTTCAAATCTACCAACAATAATGGTACATGTACATTGAAATTGACAGAATATTTCAGATAGATCTACCAACAATGGTATATGACATTGAAATTTACAGAATCCTTCAGATAGATCTACCAATAATAGTACATGTACATTGAAGTTGACAGAATCCTTCAAATCTACCAGCAATGGTACATGTACATTGAAGTTGACAGGATCCTTCAAATCTACCAACAATAATGGTACATGTACATTGAAGACTTTGACAGAATCCTTCAAATCGACCAACAATGGTACATGTACATGTACCCTGAAGTTGGCAGAATCCTTCAAATCTAGCAACAATGGTACATGCATGTACATGTACCCTGAAGTTGGCAGAATCCTTCAGATAGATCTACGAACAATGGTTCATGTACATTGAAGTTGACAGAATCCTTCAAATCTAGCAACAATGGTTCATGTACATGTACCCTGAAGTTGGCAGAATCCTTCAGATAGATCTTCGAACAATGGTTCATGTACATTGAAGTTGACAGAATCCTTCAACTCTACCAACAATGGTACATGTACACTGAAGTTAACAGAATCCTTCAAATCTAGCAACAATGATACATGTATGTACATTGAAGTTGACAGAATCTTTCAAAACTACCAACAGTGGTACATGTACATGTACCCTGAAGTTGGCAGAATCCTTCAGATAGATCTACGAACAATGGTTCATTTGCATTGAAGTTGACAGAATCCTTCAACTCTACCAACAACGGTACATGTACACTGAAGTTGACAGAATCCTTCAAAACTACCAAGAATGGTACATGTACATTGAAGTTGACAGAATCCTTCAAAACTACCAAGAATGGTACATGTACATGTACCCTGAAGTTGACAGAATTCTTCAAATAGATCTACCGACAATGGTTCATGTACATGCATGCATGTATGACTCATGTGAGATGTGCTCTTACTAATAGTCCATGTACCTATTTTCTTCTCTTTGCAGGAATTCCTTGTTGCTGATGCATCAGAAGACCAAGTGTTCCTGGGTGTTTCTCATAACCGCAGGACAGCTAATCTTTACATTTCTGAGGCTGGTGGCACAAAGTACAGTTTGTCCCTAGCGAGAATCCTTTTCTTCTCCAAGGATAGTGGAAGCGCATGGTTGAAGTAAGGAAATATAATTATTGCTTGTAATCCACATCCTCAGCTAGTTGTAATGTTGAGTTGTCGACTCAAAATCAGTAAATCTATAACCTTTCAAGATCTTTCTTTTGCCATACAATTATGTACTTGCAGCATCTGGGACACTTATGTTTTTGTTTTTAATTCCAGTTACTGGTTTGCCATTTTTTGGACTGTTTCCTAGCCTACATGTACTCATACCTCTCTGCTAGTCTGTCCTTAGTCAGTCAGTTAGTCAGTCAGTCGGTCGGTCGGTTGGTCGGTCAGTCAGTCAGTCTTCCTGCCTACCAATCTTTCTGTTCTTTCTTTGCCTGGCTGCCATGATATTACACATACCTTGTTTGTCTTGACTGTTACATGTATTTGCTAATACTCAGTTTTGTCGCAAACCATTATGGAATGGCGTACATGTAGACTGCGCTGTAGATATACTTACATGTGATGCTCTCCAATTACAGGAGGTATATGGACCACACATTTATTGACCTGCACAAAGTTAAAGGACTGAGAGGAGTGTACATTGCCACTCAGTTGGAGCCAGGAGCAGTTGGTCGACGACACCTTAGCTCTTGGATTACCTTTGACAAGGGAGGTGAATGGCGTCTTATACCAGCACCAAAAGTTGATGCCAGTGGGAAGCCAATTAAATGTGACATAGTAAGTGCTAATTATTATTTTTTGAAGAGCAGTTTTCCATGAATAGGAAGAATATAATATCAATGGGGTTTAGACTTGGCAAGAGCTTTAAGTGCTTTTGGAGGAGCCAGGGATGGAGTAGTGAAAAAGTGGTTGTTTCCTCATGTATGCAATCTATCTGAACACAGGTGATGTCATACTCGACAACTCAGAGAGAAATATATATTATAGAGTCACCTAATCATAACTAACACCTAAGACAATAGTGATGTCATCTGTGTTCCGTACACAAGGAAGGACCCGGAAAAGACAGTTGGAACTCATAATTTCAACTAGCCCCTGAGAAATGAAAGAAATGAATTGAATGAAAGCCAAGTTTTTACATGGTGTTGCACTGCCCTATATTAGTGAATTACTTAGTCTTAAGAGACAATCACTTTATAATGTACGATCAAACAGTAAATGCCTGCTACATGTACTTACGCTACCAGCTACTAGGACAAGGAAGACTACAGGAGGCAGGGCATTTGAATTCCACAAACTTTGTGGAATTCATTATTACCGGATGATTTGAGAGCTCTGGATAATTTTAACTCTCTTGAGTCGCATCTGAAAACATACTATTTTAGGTTAGCGTACAACTTGTAAGTTTAACATTTAAATTACAATATACTGTAATTTTCTTAATTTTTTATATATTACTTCATTTCTAGCGATGACTACATTAGATCATACATGTACATGTATCCTCATCAATTTTGCAATATATAAGTAATAATTAAAGTTATTGTTAATATAATATTGCTTTGCTCTCTGTTTGCAGTCCAACTGCTCTCTGCATGTTTCTCAAGAGTTTGGCAAGCTCTACCCATATACCAGATACAGTCCAATGTTGTCTAAACAATCTGCTCCTGGCTTGATCATAGCAATGGGTATGTGATAGAACCAAAAATATAATGATCAACAGTGAGGTATAGCCAACCTGATTACATACATGAATATGTACATCAAGAGCTGCTAGTCTCATTTCAGGAATATACATGTACTTTTGGATTAAAGAATTTGTGAAACAATTCTTCTTTCAGTTGGTTTCATTTTGTGTCAGTAGGGGTATGGCTATTGGATGGAATTGTAATTAGGTGTTGCACTTTACATGTACATCTAAAACATTTGAAGATGCAAGTGAGAATACTGGTAGTAAATTGTTAAATTTATGTACAGTAAGACTAAACATTGAGCATGTGGTGGTAACACCAAAGAAATCGGAATTATTCTACTTTGTGAATTTAAACACACTTAAGGTTAAAACGTTATAAAAGGTTTGGTTAAACATACATTTTTGATCTGTGCCATCATCTTCTGCATACCCCCATGTAACCCTACATTGTAGGTTGTTGTTACCCTTGCACCTGCCACTTATGTTGTTTGTTTTTCTGTTGTTTGAATCTTGTATTGATTTGTGGAAATAATAAACCTTTGAACCTTTGA
>JANVCJ010069561.1:0-12829 GCA_026413505.1 Epizoanthus ramosus
CCCGCCCCTGATCAGGCTCCCTCCCTTGATTCTGCGCCCTACCCTGATTCTGAGCCCTCCCTTGATTATGCGCCCTCCCTTGATTATGAGCCCTCCCTTGATTATGAACCCTCCCTTGATTATGCGCCCTTCCCTGATTATGCGCCCTCCCTTGATTATGAGCCCTCCCTTGACTATGAGCCCTCCCTTGATTATGAGCCCTCCCTTGATTATGCACCCTCCCTTGATTATGAGCCCGCCCTTGATTTGGTGCTCTCAATTGATTATGAGTTTTTCATGGTTCAATATTTAGGAATGTATAAAAAATGAGTTGCAAAAACAATAAAACAATGGTGTATTATTACTTACTCGGATTAAGTAATGAATCTCAATATTTAGTCTTGAAACATAGTTATCGCTCCGAGTCTTGTTATGCCTCTGAGCCTTCCCAGCCTTAAGTTTGTTCTTAAATTTTGAGCGATCTGAGCCTCATTGTTCTTATAAAGTTGTTCGCTCTTTGCTGTTCTGTATCATTAATAATTAATTAATAACTAGAAACTAAAGTATTTTTTCTTGACTGTATTCCCTATATCTCTCGTCCATAAATAATATTTAAAATTAACGATTTTCTTAGGTTGCCAGACTAGATTAGTTTTAAGCTATTTTCTGACAACTTAGCACCCGCATCTATCTATCCAATACACTTCTCTTAATTGTAATATTACCACACAGGTGTATATAAAGTTTTGTTGTTTTTACAGTTGTTGTTGTTGTTGCATCGCACGAGAAGTACGGTAAGATGTGAATTTCTATTATATCTGAGGCTGCTTTTGCCAATTTCGTGTGTTATGTCGTACCACAACAGACTTAGTTCCCGCCGTACAACAGGCCTGCTTCGTTCCTGTGGCACAACTTGGTTCCTGTGGTACAGTAGACCCGGTACTTGCCTTGTGGGGGCACAACAGACTTAGTTCCCGCCGTAAATCAGGCCTGCTTCGTTCCTGTGGCACAACTTAGTTCCTGTGGTACAACAGACCCGGTACTTGCCTTGTGGTAGCACAACAGACTTAGTTCCCGCCGTAAATCAGGCCTGCTTCGTTCCTGTGGCACAACTTAGTTCCTGTGGTACAGTAGACCCGGTACTTGCCTTGTGGTAGCACAACAGACTTAGTTCCCGCCGTACATAAGGCCTGCTTCGTTCCTGTGGCACAACTTGGTTCCTGTGGTACAATAGACGCGGTACTTGTCTTGTGGGGGCACAACAGACTTAGTTCCCGCCGTACATCAGGCCTGCGTCGTTCCTGTGGCACAACTTGGTTCCTGTGGTACAATAAACCCGGTACCTGTCTTGTGGTAGCACAACAGACTTAGTTCCCGCTGTACATCAGGCCTGTTTCATTCCTGTGGTACAATAGACCCGGTACTTGTCTCGTGGGGGCACAACAGACTTAGTTCCCGCAGTACAACAGGCCTGCTTCCCGTGGCACAACTTGGTTCTTGTGGCACAACTTGCTTCCTGTGGCACAACTTGGTTTCTGTGGCACAACCGACTTAGTGCGTATTCCACTTGTCGTGTCTGGCGGTCCCGTCTGGTCAGTTCTTAAGTGAAGCGTGGCCATCATAGGCGGATTTATTTTATGTTTATGAGTTGTCAGCCCGTGGACGTTTCCGTTTCACCTCTTTTAAAAACAGGTAGCAGCAAAAGAAAATAGCCGGAGGTCGACGAGGGAAATCTGAGGCAAGTGATTTTCTTGTTCCAGCTAGCTTTTGCAGTTTATATCTTTCAATCAGATCATTCGTCCAGGGGGGGGGGAGGGTTGGTGAGTTAGGGGCAAAGCTCCACAGAAGTCTTCACCAAGCTTATCACTCACAAGTGACCTGTCTATTTCTTTGATCTTACTTCATGATGAATTCATCAAAGCATAAATTTCACAGCTTCTCCAAGCGAAGAGGCCAGACTGTAATCCTGTGAGTCTGTGGGTAGCAGTGTCAACACTGTACTCAGCAGGTCAACTGTGTGGGACAGGGGGGTGCTCTTACACACCAGCTTGGTCCAGTCCTGTAGAATGAACAATTACCCTGTTAAAAACACTGAATTCGTGGAGAAGACTGGGTCAGAAACGGGAAATTATTGGAACAAACGATGGGTAAAATAGAGAATAGGAAAGGAAAACACTGCGGAGGAAACAAGATGTGGTAATGATGAAATAGTGATAGCCAATGATACTTTACCGATGTAAATGATTGATGAGAACAACTATAAAGTCCAACCTACTTCATCTACAGGGAACGTTAGTGTTCGTCACTTGCGATTTTGGGATCGTTGAGTTGATCCTTAAAGTTTTTAAGCGCCGAGTCATCAACACTTTATTATCAGAACCGTAATCAATTCAGGCATTTCATGCATCGATTATTGCTGCGAGCGAGCGTAGCGAGCGAGTAGCAACACTAATCTTAACAGAGTGCCAGTATATATACCAGTTCTATACTCGATTTTTGGAAACCGGATGGGCGATGGATGATTTTCTGAATACGTAGTACACTGGTCAGCGTAACTGCCCTCTCATGCGCAGTGGTCATGCGCAGTGTAAAGGAGATCACCTCGTGCTTTTTAGGCGCTGCATGCATGCAAAAGCTGCTGAAGCTGTTGAGCTGCCTTTTTTCAACGACGTGACGGGAAAGTGAGGTATGTTGAAACAATTTTACGATGTCAAATGGTAATTTATTTGTTAGTGGAAGTATTCATCAAGGTGACCGTCGTTTTATTGACGTTTCTAGAGGAAGACAATGTGCTTTTATGAGTCTTTCAGCTCTGTTATGTGCAAACTCGTGTCACGTTTCACAATGGACGGCCCACACAGTTGATCAGATATTGATAGAAGGAGATGCCCTGTATCTAAAAGCGTATAACGACCAAACTATTCCTGATACAGAGACATTGTCGCTGACTTATTTACCCGATCGAGTACGTTGGTCAAAGATTACATGTACAGCTTATCCAACTAAACCAGCTGACCGACTTCCCAACGAGGCAAAAACACCAAACCAATCGCCCAACGAGGCAACAAAACAAAACCAGTCGCCCAACGAGGCAAACCAATCGCCCAACGAGGCAACAAAACAAAACCAGTCGCCCAACGAGGCAAACCAATCGCCCAACGAGGCAAAAAAACCAAACCAAACGCCGAACGAGGCAAACCAATCGCCCAACGAGGCAACAAAACCAAACCAAACACCGAACGAGGCAAAACAATCGCCCAACGAGGCAACTAAACCAAAACAATCGCCCAACGAGGCACAAACAAATGATCAATCACCAATTACGGTGACAAATACTTACCCACTTACAACAAATAGCCAAGTGTGGGTTCTAAATTACAAAGATTTTTTCCAAGGAAGAATTGCACGTGGTGAATATGAAAACGAGGCTCTATACTTGAGCTTACATGCAGCCTTGACAGATACTTTCACTAATGATAATTATGCATTTATTATATTAGAAGGCTATGTTATGGCTTTAATTAAGCATATAGACAATTGTGTTTATGTGTTTGACTCGCATGCACGTAATTGTTATGGTTTGCCTGATCCAAATGGCACTGCTGTTATTATGAAATGTAATGACCTAACTGTGTTAGAGCAATATTTACGTGCTCTTTCCCTTGAGCTAAATAGTGGATTATTTGAAATTGTACCAGTTCAGTTTCACTGTGATACTCGCAGCGAATCTGGTGCACTGAATGAGTATGAGAATCCTCGTAAACGTAAAAGATCTGATGAGACTAATAGTCAAAAAGTGAAAAGGCTGGAAAAGGCTAGAGAATATAAACGTAGAAGGATTTTGGAGGAAACTTCAGAAGAGAGAGAAGCAAGATTAGCAAAGATGAGAACATATCGCAAGAAGAAAAAGACAACTCAAACAGAATCAGAAAGACAAAGTAAGTTAGAAGCAAGAAAAGTTTATTACCAGAAAAAAATGTCTGAGAAAACGGAAAGTAAGAGAACTAAAATGGAAAATAAGAAAAACAAGAGAATGAGGTCTGAGTTAAATAGTCAACAACAGTATCTAAATGAATTCGATACCTCTAGGAGTGGTGAGCTTCATGATCAAAACTGGGCAAAAGCCAACATTTCCAAGTTTCACAACTCCATTGTGTACTTTGTTTGCAAATGTACTGTTTGCCATGAAGCGTGGCCTATGAAGTCTAAACCTAGGTCCCCAGGTACTTATGTCTGTTCAAGATGTTATAGGGATAAAAAGTCTCCAAAGAAATTTTCAGATAGGAATTCTATGATCCCATCTCCAGTTCCATGTGAACTACAGGGTTTGACTCAAGTAGAGGAAATGCTGATAGCTCGTGCCCTTCCTATAATGAGGGTTTATGTCAAACCAGGCGGTCAAAGAGGGTACTCTGGACACTGTATTAACTTGCCTCAAAATGTGAAAGAGCTAGCATCTTCATTGCCTAGATATCCTAAAGACTTACCTGTTATTGTTGTTAAAATGAAAGGTAGAAATGATACTTTTAGGGATGTCAATGTAAGACGTCAAAAGGTTCATGATGCACTCATATGGCTTGTGCAAAACAATCCCATCTATTTAGATGTTGAGATTGACCGACAAGCATTAAATTCTTTGCCAAGCAATGGTGTACCATCAGATTTGTTGGCTGTTGAAACATGTAATAAGATCCTCTCAGACACTGCTGAGCCTGATCTTGGCCCACCTACTGATAATCCTAGTGAGGATACAGTATACAATGAATATAATGATATGAGTAGTTTTCTACCTGTTGGCGAACAACACGAACAAGAACTTGATGCTGTCAGACAACAGCTTTCTGCAGATGAACCAATGGCATGGCCTACGGTTGAAGACCAGCCATTAAATGAGTATCAGACACCATATTTAGCTACAATGGCATTCCCTACATTATTTCCTGATGGTAAAGGGGACCCAACTAACCAAACATTAACTAGAGATGTTTCTCTTCTAGAAAGAGTAAAACATTTAATTAAATTCGGTGAAAATCTAAATGGTAAATGGGTGTATAGATTTTCCAGTCATCCTAGATTTTCTTACTGGGCTTTCAACATGATTCAGAGAAAAAGAACATTGGAACAAAGTGGGATATTTCTTAAACAAAACCCAGGTGAAGCACATCTAACCATTGATGAACTACATGAAATGGCTGCCAGCAATAATTCAGATGAATTCATGTCTAAAGTGTCTAGATATGTTGCCAATATTGCAGGAACAAATGCTTACTGGCATAAAGTGAAAGAAGATCTCAAGGCGATTGTAACAAATGTTGGTGCACCAACATTTTTTTTTACTTTCTCGTCAGCTGACATGCACTGGTCTGAATTACATTCGCTGTTCTTTGATGTCAGTGATGTTGAATTAACTAGTGAAGAGAGACGGCAAAATGTTATTAACAATCCTCATATTGTTGACTGGTTTTTCACTCGAAGACTAGAGAGTTTTATAAAGTACTGGCTGTATGAGACACTTGATGCCAAGTGGCACTGGTATAGATATGAATACCAGGGTAGAGGCAGTATACATTGCCATGGTACTGCCAAACTCAAAAATGACCCAGGGTTGTGTGAGTTGACTAAGGTTGCTTTAAAGGGCTTCTTGGCTCAGAAGTACAAAGATGAAAACACTACAGTTGATGATACATCTGAATTAGACCATGACATTGAAGCTGGTACTGAAGCTGCCCAAACTGCTTGTCAGTATGTTGATTGGTTATTGTCTACCATAAACCCAAACCCACCAGATGAAGAAATGTGGATCAGACCACAGGTACATCCTTGTCAGAGACAGTATAAAGACATCCCTGAATCAGATATGCTTTCTGATTATATTGATCTTCTCAACATGGTTCAACGGCACACACGATGTAGTACTAGCTATTGTTTGAGAAAAAAAAGCAATGAATCAGACTTAAAATGTAGATTTAATTTTCCATTTGATCACTGCTCCGAGACCAAATTAGATTTTGAAAAGGTTCATACTAGCAAGACCGATGTTGAACAATACAGAGCAAAGATTGTTACTAAGAGAAATGACTCCAGGTTAAACAACAACCAACAGATACAACTGCAAGGCTGGAGAGGCAACTGTGATATACAGGTAGTCATTGATCACTATGCCTGTGTTGAATACCTTACTAAGTATGCTGCAAAGGGTGAACCAAGGTCACCTATACTAAAACAGGCATTTAATTCTGTTGTACAAAACTCCAATGCTGTAAGTGATCCACACAAAGCTATTAAGAAAGTAGTTATGAAAACTCTAGGTGAAAGAGATTATGCTGCACAAGAGACTATGCATCACTTACTTTCACTGAAGCTACACAGTTCATCATTTACTGTTATTCCAGTAAGTCTTAATGGCTCACGTCGAGTAAAAACTAATTCATCCGAAGATAGTAGTGATACTTGTACTGGCAACTCCCTACTTGATGTTTATGCTAACCGTGAACAATACGACAATTCGCCACATGTTATAACTATGAATTTTCTTCAGTTTGCTACAACATTTAAAGTTGTTAATGGCAAGTTGACTAAACTTCCAGATAACGTGATTCCGCGTATATTTCCAAACTACTCTTCTAATCCAAAGGGAGCAAATTTTGCATTATATTGTAAATATCAACTTTTAAGATATAAGCCTTGGAAAACAACCAACAGCAATGCCTGGGATGATCAGGAACCTTCTGATGAAATATTTGTCAGTTGCTGGAAAGAATTCTTGCAAACACCATATGCAGAAGCCAATGTACCTGAATGGTTTGATAAGCTACAGAGTGTTATTCAAAATCGGGAAGAACAAGAACATGAAACTTTTCAGTCAGACAGTAACACCCGTGAAGAGTGGATGATTATATCTGATCTCCATACACCTTTTGAAAATGCTGGTAATCCATCAGCACAATCAAATGATTGGCATCAAGACAGGTGTAGATATACTGATCAACAAATTGGTGAAATGCCTAATTGGATTAAAACCAACAGACAACAATCTGCACATGGTTTGCAAGAGAATTTTGAAGTTGTAGATGTAAATAACTTGAGTGAAATGCAAAGACTTGCATTTGATATTGTCAATAAGCATCTACAAGATACTGTTGCTCAGAAGGACCCATTGTGTCTGATAATTATAGGACAAGCTGGTACAGGCAAAAGCTACCTGATCAATGCTTTACGTAATCTTTTACGAAGTAAGTGTGCAGTTACTTCTACAACGGGGAAAGCATCTTACAACATTAGAGGTGTCACAATACATTCATTGCTAAAACTACCTGTTGGATCAAGGGGTAACAAAGATCTTGCTGGTACCAGCTTGTGTAGACTGCAGGAGAGTCTGACAAACATAGAATACATACTCATAGATGAGTATTCCATGCTTGGCCAAACTACATTTGGCTGGATAGACAAGCGCTGCAAGCAAGCTACAGGCTGCTATGATAAAGTACTTGGTGGCATTTCTGTTATTTTAATTGGTGATCCAGGTCAGTTACCTCCTGTGGCAGACAAGCCACTCTATCATGCACATCCATCCAATGCTATTGGAGAACAAGGCTATCAAGCATATAGAATGTTTGATAAAGTGGTCAAACTAACTGTAAATCAGAGAGTGCAAGGCTCATCTTTAGAACAAGAACAGTTCAGGAACTTGTTATTGAGACTCCGAAAAGGAGATTCAACAACTGAAGACTGGGAGCTGTTATTAACTCGTCAACCATTAAATGTTCAAATCTCTGAATTTGCAGATGCTGTTAGACTATTTTACACTAATGAGGAAGTTGCTGCATATAATCATGATCAACTTATTAAACTTTCACAATGTGTTGCTCATATTAATGCTCGGCACTCATCTGCTGCAGCAAAAAGAGTGACTTCTGATGATATGTCAGGACTAGAACCAGCAATCTTTCTAGCCAAGGGAGCCAAAGTCGTGTTGACAATGAATTTATGGGTAACGGTTGGCCTCTGCAATGGAGCAACTGGAACTGTAGTTGATATTATCTATGAAATTGACCATCAACCACCAGATTTACCTATAGCTGTAATTGTTCAGTTTGACAACTACACAGGTCCATCCATTAGTGATACTGTATCAGCATGTGTACCTATCTGTCCAATAACTGTAACTGCTCAGTCGCTAGATGGTGTTCATGAGAGGCAACAACTACCATTGAGGCTTGCCTATGCTCTGACGATCCACAAGAGTCAAGGGCTTACATTGTCAAAAGCATGGATAGATATAGGCAAATCTGAAAAAACTCCTGGAGTGTCATACGTTGCAGTTAGTAGAGTAAAAACACTATCATCTTGTGTTATTCAACCAATGACTTTTGAGAGATTGACTCGCCTAAAGTCTTCTTCAGTGTTACAGTATAGGCTTGAGGAAGAGGATCGGTTAGATCTAAAGTCACGAGAAACGTGTAGTGAAGAGAACTGCAAAATAGAGTAAACCAAAATTGACAAAGATGAGAACATATCACAGAAAAAAAAAATTCACTGAATATGAAAGACAAACTAGATTAGAAACACAATGAACAGTTAATAATTTTCAATTTACAAACATCTGTAGACATTTTATATTTAAAAAGCAGGAGTGCTAATATTTTATTACATAATAAATACCGGTAGTAAATAAATACTTCTTTAGAAAATTAATATACCGGTAGTTAAGAAAAGAAAAAAATCTGAAAAATTAAATTACATTTTATTTATTATTAATAGTATTACAGTCAATGATGGCCAACATTGTAACAGTATTTTGACACACAATATTTCTCTCATATTTCAGTTGTATTATTTGGAATGTCGAGAAAAAGGAAAGGTATGTATTATAATAGTTGATTCTTTTGCCTTATTTTATGTACTACTCCAAAGTTTTACGTTTTTTGCTTTTGTTATTTTCTTTTAAATTTAAGGTGGCATTTAGCTTTTTTTTCATTATCCATGTTAGATGTAGATAAGGGTTTATTCATATGTAACAACTTGTCTTTGTGCTTACAATAGGAATTTTAAAATACAATGCTAAAAAGGGGACACCCTAAAAATAGTCATTTTTAGTGCAATCATTCCTTTGCTCACAAACCCACATACCGGTAATACTCTAACATTCTTTTAAAAATGCCATAATTTTGACTAGATTTTTGTTACATTGCAGATTCTGAAGTTGGATTCGTGCATTCATTATCTCCAATAAAAAAGAAAAAGAATGACGAGACAAAGCTGTGGTACACATTCCAACTTCAAACATCGCCATCGAAATTCAAGAATTGCGTTGGTTTCAATCAAAGATTACACGCAAACGTTAAACATTTTGAAAGTACAGGCTCACCTACAAAATTATTGAATATAAATGAAAAGGAGGAAACGGTGTTTGTGAATGAAGTTAGTTCAATAATCAGTGTACCAAGTGGTGATGTCACATTCCAAAAAGCTACTGAGGAACAGAAGAACAAAGCGAAAGAGGTCATCGCAAATGCAGTAGACATCACATTGAAAGAGTTGCCCAAATTGCTTAAAACGCAAAAAGTCAACGTACATGGTGTTCTAACTCTTGGAAAAAAACCTCCAAAAGAAGTTACCAAGAGGAATGGATCGAAAGGCTATGTAAAGGAGGATTGCGTTATTGAAGATGCAACAGGTCAAGCACAAATCGACATCTGGGAAAACCTGAGAGATAAACTTGAAAGTGGAAAGGCCTACAAACTAACAAACTTGACTATAAAGAATTTTGCAGGAAACACCAACCTTGGGACAACAGTGGAAACTACGGTTACACAAGAGGACCTTCAACTTGAAGAAATGAAAGGAGCAAAGTTACTTGCAGAACTCAGTAACGAAGAAGAATTGATCGTAAAGGAGTTCAAATTTGTTGACAAAGTGAATGTCTTTCTTACTTGTCAAATCAAAACCTGCAATAAACGAATGCCGTATTCAGTGGGATGTGTCACAGCAAAATGTCAGTCCTGTGGAACAACACAAAAGGTTAAATTTGCGAAGCAAGGAATGTCTGCACGCCTATGCACTGAGGTTGAAGGGAAAGATCTTTGGCTGACTGCCTTCACAGATACAATGGAACAACTAAAGGCCAAGGCAGGGCTATCCGAAGATGCAAAGTCTGACGAAATAGCTGACGGCATACTTGCTCTTGAGGACATTAAACTGTTAATAGACAAAAGGTCAAAGTTCATTCAAAAGTTGATCGAGTTGTAAATCAAGCTCAAAGAATGACCGAACAAGCATTTCAGAAGTCTTAAGAGATACAATAGAACAGCTAAAGACCAAGACAGGACTATCCAAAGATTCAAAGTCTGATGAAATGGCTGACTGCATACTTGCCCTTGAGGACATTAAACTGTTATAGACAAAAGGTCAAAGTTTGTTCAAAAATTGATAAAAGAATGGCTGATCGCTTTTCTGTATAAACAATGCTAGCTGTTGTTACAAAACTGAAAAGTGTCTTGTTCCTGTTTCGTTGGGTAATTATTACAGAATGTTGTTAGATACTTTATCATTGTGAGATGATAAATTGATTGAGTGATAAATAATTGAAAAGTCTAGTGCGAAAACATTGTATTAAAGTGACATTATATGAATCATTGAATTCTCCCTAAGGCTATGAGACACAAGGGGAATCATTTATGAGAATTTAGAACTTGATCAAAAGTCACTTGCATTGTTATTGTACTAGTGTCTTCAATTTAGGTATGTAACACCTTGATAAAATGTTGGTCTAAGATTCTCAACACAAACATAGTTGTTTCAAACCTGTTTTTAATAATAATAATAATAATAATAATAATAATTATAATAATAATATTAAATAATAATAATCTTGTTTCGTTAGAGAGTCATTATGTTCTTGAATATTTTATCAACATGAGGGATTGTTCATATATTATGAGGTGGAGGGGAGTGCATTGATGGTAATAAAGATGCTTTCTTTAACAATAGGCGTGAACCTGCCCCCTAAACTATATTCTGTCCCAACTTTGTTGAAACATTGGCTGTAACATTTTTAATTATCCCCTTTTCTTGGGAATGACCCCCGTTAGACTTCAATTTCTTGGATGGCCCCTCCCCTAATTCCCAGGAGTCCCACCTCAAAAATAGGAATGATCCTTGATTGAGTATTGTATATGTAACACTGATAGAACAATGAACTCAGTCGCTCTATACAAAAATTGTTACAAATATGAGAAGTTTTCGTTCATGTTTTGTTGCATACTTTAATAAATTTAGTTATTAGAGAATCAAAAAGAGATGTGATTCTTTTAAAATGAAAAACTAGGTGTGATTTTGAGGTTTTACAAGAAAATAAGTTTACTTAGTATTTCCATTTAATAAATATACGTTTTTGTTTAAAAAAGCACTGTCTGAAATGTTTTTGGTTACTAATAAAGCTGTCTATCAACATGAACTACAGTTGTCACTTCATAACTCTTAACCTTGCTTAAATCAATAGTTTAGGACAAGTTTTAAACTGAAACTCCCTACGAGCCTGCTCGCAGCACTCCCCTTTTGATAAAAACAGCTAGTTTTACATTATTTCTTTAAGCTAAAAGTTGTAATTTATAGCCTTTCAATTTACAATTTGCATTAGATAGATTGGATAGTTATATTGTAGCTGAAAAGCCCTTGCAGTCAATGGGAACTTCAATAAAGATATGTATGTATGTGTGTATCCCATCAGGCGCGGATCCAGGATTTTGAAATGGGGGGTGAATTTTTTTAATGTAACAGAACCAAAGCCTGGTTGAGGTGTTTGGATATTATTTAAATATTTGAGAGACAAGAAAACAAGAAAGAAGGGGGCTCAGAAAAGCGGGGTGAAAATTCACCCATTTCACCTCCCCTGGATCCGCCCCTGAACTCAAATTTTATCTGAAAAAATCTCCCACCGTCCTGCTGCCAATCTAAATAAGTTTACCATTTGAATCACGTGAAAGAAGAAACATGGAGCATCTTGGAAGCAAGAAACTTGATCTTGGGGATCATGATACAACCTGGACAACATATTAGATATCATGGACACTAGAAGCAAGAACAAAAAGTTTCGTCTATTTTGGAACCAAGATTTGAGCTTTTGGTCATCTTGGAACCAAAATTTGAGATTTTAGGAATCTTCAAACCGAGATCTGAGAGTTTGGAATCCCAAGATCTGAGAATTGGGTAATCTTGGAACCAAGATCGGAGATTTTGGTAACATTGGAACCATAGCCATCTTGGAACATCTTGGCAGTGCTGAAACTACAATGCAAGATCTTGTCTACTTGGAATTGTGACACAAGATCTTGAAATCTTGGAATCACGATCAAAGAACTTGACAATCAGTCTTGGAACCACAATGCAAGATCTTGGTAATTTTGGAATCATGATGGATGAGAATCTTGGAATTGTGACACAAGATCTTGAAAATCTTGGTATCACGATCAAAGGTCTTGACAATCGGTCTTGGAACCACGATGCAAGATCTTTGCAGTCTTGGAACCACGATCCGAGATATTGGTTATATTGGAGCCACATTACGAATTAAGTGAAGATATAAAGTCTTGTGTGAAGTGGGAGCTATTAACAGTTATCTCGCCAAGATCAGTCATGGTGACAGGTTTAATTTTTTGAAAGGAAAAACGTCTAAGATTTTGAAACATTTGAGAACCATATAATTACTAAGCACTGCAGTTAGTCATTATAGTGTGGTAAGACCTCTGCCTTCCAACCAGAAGGTCCCGGGTTCGATACTCGGCCTTGCCGGGGGTTGAATTTGTGCGACCTTCTTTCGCCACACCGTCCGTGGACAGGGACGTTAAGCCGT
>JANVCJ010069572.1:0-12828 GCA_026413505.1 Epizoanthus ramosus
AAAAAGCTGCACGCAACTTAGTTCTCATCATTCATTTGATAACTTCTACTATAATACTTGTACACAGTCTGAACAATAGATCCTGCACGCGCAGTTTACGCGCAGATCACTCGCTATCATAATTTAGGTACGCGCCAAATACGCGTGCATAATTTCACGCGCGCGGCGCGTAACGCGCGCTTGAGGTAGAGTTACTCGCGAGCGGTACTGTACTACACGAAGTACACAGTTTTTTTCGTGTTGCCACTAGCGCCCACGGTTATTTTACATGAAACTTTTGATGGAAAAACAAAATGGTGTTAAACTGAAGATTGATGTTTTGCAAAACAAAAAATGTAAATAGTCTCTGCTGTGTTCCCTTCTATTTCCCATGATCGAACCAGCAACGAGATAGACCACAAAACTGCCTGCCCTACAGGCTATGTTCGGTTAACTTGGTGCATTGAGCGCAAAGAGATTTCCAGAGAACCGCGGCAAATATGGAAGACGCTCGATAGCACTTTCTTTACCTGGGGTAACCACTAATATCAAATTAGTTTAGGTGTACATTGAGCTATGAACACTCGGCTTGTGAAATGTATGACTCCTAGCAACCTTGAATTTACTGTCGTAACTTCGTTATTGTATTTTGTAGGACGAGGAAGAGGAAGAAGATTTTAACCCTGACGATGAAGAAGAGGAAGAAGATGAAGAGGAGGAGGAGGAGGAAGAAGAAGAGGACACTGACAAGAGGGGTGAAAAACGAAAGCGGGAAGAATTTGACGAAGGAGACGAAGATGATGATGACTGATAGTTTTCATTAGTTTTAAGAGTTCTTTCTATTTTCGGACTGAAGTCTGCTGATTCAGATTAACAAACCCCAAAAGTCCAGCTTCAAGTTAGCTGTGCAGTTGACATGGCAAATCACATATTTATCACAGTCATAGCACAACAGTGGAGTAAATTACTATTGCTCCAAACATAAGACATTAGATTGCTGTGTAGTTTCAAATTATTTGTAGATGTTGATCCTTACTTACTGAAAAGTCTTTTTTGACTGTGGCGAGCAGTGTTAATCTGATGCAGCAATATGATCGGCTTCATTAGGTGGGTGTCCGTCTGGAAGACAGTAACCAGCTGCCAGTCGGCAGCTGACGATCAGATATTAACCAGACAACAGAACTAAAAAATACAGACCAAGTTTGTAGTTGGCAGTATAGAGTTTAATGCTGATGTTGCTCAGATGTAAAACATACCGTACATCGAATTTGCAATTATTTAACAATCAAAACATACATACATCCATATACATGCTTTGTCTGATCCCTTGTTGGGTTGTTGCCAGAAAAAATCACAGAAGCTGGTCAAGATTTACTCAGGTATACTCTCCTGCAAAGTCGGAAGAGTTCATGGAGGGAGTGTTTGTATCCCAAGGTTTCTGAGCTAACAGGTTTTGGGTTGTCGGGAGACATATGCTGTTTACTATCCTGCAAAATCTTGAGAGTTCATGGAGGGAGTGTTTGCATTCCAAGGTTTGAATGAGCTGCATGTAACAGGAGAGGCAGTACACTGCTTTTGTATTTAGCTTCAGTTTTCCCAGACTCTGTAAGTACCATTAGTGGATCATTTCTGTTAAATCGTAGAGTCTTACCAGTTCTTATTTATGTCAATTTTGTTTTAACTTGGCTGGGAGAATGAATTATTGTAGAAATGTGAATAACTTCTTTGTTTTTCTGTACTGGTGTTGTGTGGTGAAGATAGATCTAAAAATAGAACAAATTTAGTTTGCACTAACTCACCCTGCTGAGTTTTTTAATATCACCTTTTGTTTTCAATGTACATCCAAATCTACAGTAACACATGCCGCTGTGAATTAATACAAAAGTTGCAGTATGGGGTTTTGGTAATTCATTGAATCTCAGTGGTGGCAAATTGTAGCATTTCTTACTCATTTGTTCATGCCTGGCCTGTGTATTTTTTATTCTTGGTTTCTGCAATTTTATATGTCCTGTAAAACGTGCAAAATAGTTGTTGATACACTACTACATTCTCCCAACCATGTTATAAGAAATGTATGGAGATAAGTAAGGAGAATTGATAGTTGTGCTATTCTTGGAAAGCAATGCTTCAGAGATTTCTTTCTGCTCGGCTGGTTGCTTGTACTTTCCATGGTATGCAGGGTGTGAATTGAATTGAATTTTCACTCTTGCTTCTGGTATTATAATTAAGAATGTTTTAGTATAAGTTCTCATTTCAAATTTGTAGGCTGTTAAGTTTTTGGCCTACAAATCTCCAGTTTTGTCCTACTTTTCGTCATTTGTAGGCCTTTAATTCACACCCTGAATACTCATCTTTCACATCTGAAATCAAAGTTTTCAAAACACAGCCAGACAATTCAAGGATTTATAAGGACCATGGATAATTTTCAAAAACTTTCCAGGCCCAGAATTTGTTTTTTTCAAATTCAAGAACTTTCTAGTATTTTTAAGGATCGCAGCAACCCTGATATACAGTACCAATCATTACAGTTGTTCTTAATCCTGAGACATGCACATCCAAGGGACTTTCATCAGGTAATCTCACAAAAGAGAATCCAGGATGTCAAGACACTAATGACTATGTACAAGGTTAAGTGTTCAATCAAAAGATGCATCTTTTGTGTTTTGCTCTGATGAAGAGCCAGTACTCAAAACACAATAACTCAAAACTTCCACCCACATGTGTAGTGAAAAATGAGAATATACAATTTTAACTTAATTCATTTGGTCGATCAATTCCAATATATACATATAGACATAGAAAATATGTTTTTAAACCAGTCTACTACTGTATTATTATACTGATTATTCTTACCTTCCCAATTTTGTTTTTGTATTTGGGGAATTGTTATTATCTGGTTGATTTTCTGGAACAACCTTAAGATACTCTTCATCACTTTCCTCAGAACCTAAATAAAATATTTTGAAGTTATAAACCATTATTACATCATAAATTATTTAAAATTTAGTTATGTGTACAATTAAACAATAATATATTTGTTAAAAAAGCTACTATTAATAATTATATGATCACGATGAATGTAGTTTTTGTATACACCAAGTCCAAATAGAGCTATCACCATGGACAGACTACAATGCTGGGCAAGTTCTGCGAAACTGAGTTCAGTCAGCCCAGCACTGAAGAGCTTACCACAGGGTTCAGCCACTATAAACTGGATGTGAAATATTAATTCAAGGACTTTTCCAGGACTTTCCAGGAACTTTTCAAGCAAATCCAGGACCTTCATGGAGAAAAGTCAAGCCTCCCAGACTCACAGTTTTTGTTTTAGAACGTTGTCAAATCAAAAATATCTTTAGTTAACAAACAGCTTATTTTTACTATTTTTGGAAGTTAATCTTGAAAGAAAGTTTTGCCCATTCTAGGATTTTCAAGGAACACAACCCAAATCCAAGGACTTTAATTCTAGGGCCTGAAATTTTTTTTCCCCAATTCCAGGACTTTTCCAGGATTTGGATCTGGCAACCCTGTTACCAGTGATACGGTCATTACTGTTATGGTTCATAGAAATAGCTACATATATGTTCTGAAAATCAATCACATGAAAGTGTTATAATGAGTTGCAACAACCACACTGAATCAGAATACAAATTCGAGCTTTGGATAGATGACCATCTAACTTTGATTCCATGTAACCTGTGTAAGTGGTGGCAATATTCAGAGTTGAGTGTACTCTCTGGACTCACATTTTGAAAGTACTATTAACCAAACTAGAGAGAGAATCAAGCTAGGTGAGGTCACTGTATAATTATCAGTAAATATTCATACAAGGAAAATTAAATATCACCTGAAGTGGACCTTTTCATCTGCTGTGGAAGAGTTCTTGAAAGTTGATCTATAAATGCCTTTCCCACAAATTTACTTTGATTTATGGAAGATCCACGTGGCTCTGTCGCAGACTTGGGCACAGATGGCTTGGGTAAAGGTTTTGGAGACACTTGGGGTTTCCTCGGAGTTCGCGGTGGTACTGTGGCTGTTGGCTTTGGGTAAGGCAAAGGTTGTGAAATTTGTGGTTTCAGAGCTGTTTTGGGAGATCTTGATGTTGGGCTTGACAATGGGAATGGCATTGGTGGCGATATTGCTTGCTTTCTGGTAACTGTCGTGGGTCTAAGAGGGGGTTGAATGGGCTCTATCAAACGTGCTTGTACTGCTGGATTTGTTTGTCCAATCTTTGTTCGTGGATGAAGATGCTGTTCTTCCAACCCAAGCGAACCCACTGATGACTTTGCACCAGCCCTTGGGGAAAATGGAAATTTTTTTGGCTCTGGTTCATCATCATTGTCATACCAGTCCATTTCATTACACTGGGGTGGTTTCTGTGATCTCATAGCTGGCACAGGTCTTGGTGACGAACTCAAAGCAAACACATTCTGTGCTGACTGTGCCCTCTTTGGTGCAGAAGGATAATTAGGAACAACTGTTACCGACATTGGACGACGGCTGGATGATGGCGAAGGGACTCTTGGGCGGTTCTGAGGTGACCGCATAGGAACAACATCAGGTGCTGGACAATAGTCGGATGAATCAGCATCATCCATTGTCTGGTAATCATCCACTGCACTAACGGCTCTTTGTGGCTTTGGAGAATTCCCACTTGGATACAGGACAGGGACTTCAGGATAGTGATATTCTGGCTGATCTTCATCCCTGAAAAATAGTTTATATCCGGGTTTATACCATACCTTATGTCTTGAGAAACAGGGCTGATAAACATTAAACTGAGATCATTGGTATCGTGAAAACTGGTGAGAGTCAATCAATTATTCCTTGAGATGATACAGCCAGATCAAGCAAGGCAAGAGGTCAAAACACTAATAGTAGAAAGTGCAAAGAAAGTTTTTGTTGTTGTTGTTGTTGTTGTTGTATTATAATTATATTAATTAATATGCTAATTGTTGCTGATATAATAGTTGTAAAGAGGACAATTTCAATTAATTAAAACACCTCAATCAGAGAGTTCAAACCAAAAAGGTCCCAACTAAGGACTATCAGGCTCATGCAAATTTATCAAACATTATCTGAAGATTTTCAATTAATTTCCAAACATTTAATCTTATTAAGATCTCCGAATTCTTTGAAATCTTTCTCAAGTGAGTTCCCAATAAATTCACAGTACATGCAGTTTACAGTAACCTAGCAACTGTCCAAACTGCTTTGCTACACCATACTTCCTAGTTACTGTAACCTAGCAACTGCTTTGCTACACCATACTTCCTAGTAGCTATACAGTTATAGTAAATATACAAATATAACCAACCTATATACAGCACAAATACATGTATTGTCTCCTGGTCATTCCTTCTGCAGAAGTGATTTTTAATACCTCTACTGGGACACATTCATGGATAATACAATATGATGTAAACTCAGCTTACGTGTTTGATCCTGAAATTTCTTCAATCTCCTTTTGGATCATTTCTATCCAATCCTGAAATTTCAGAAGAAAATTATTATTCTAATTAACCTATATATACGTTACAAACACAGTCTGTAAAACCAGCTATCCACTTCCCAGTATTTTCCTAAAAAACATCCTCAGTCTGATCTAAATTGGGCTCAATTATAATAATTATAATTACTTCTGTGCAATAACTGATACTTACGGCACATTTGTTTGACACTATTCCGGAATAAGAATAGTCAGAATAAATCAGAATTATAAGTGTTCGTTTGGGAGCTATTCCTATTCCAGAATACTTGGAACACAATCTGTGTTTTTTGTTCCAGGTAACAGAATGACCAGAATATATTGTGTAAATTCTTATTCTGGAATAAAAATATCCCAAACAAAAGTGCCCTTAAATTTACATTCTCATCTTACGTTCAGCTCCCTTTCTGAGTGGGCTGCAAAGTAGTAAGTTCTTTTCTCTGGTTGTATATTGACCAGTTTGAATGTCCACTTGTACTTTGACTTCTCTGGTGCTGCTGACAAGCTGCAGAAAACATTGCTACTGATCAGCGATTATGCTAAGTACTCTACAGCACAAGAATTTTACAGGATTTATATTCTGTAGATCTAAAAACTTTGGTGGTTTTCGTGGCCTTTAATTCTTGTGGTTTATAAGGATCTGTTTTCACCACTGGGTTGAAACATTGGTCTTTGCACTGGAGTTACCAAAGTTAAGAGTAGAGAGTTCTCACAGTAACTGCACTTGTAACCATGTATGGGATAAGTGCCTGAAACTACATGTACATACTTATCAATAACAGCTTGCAACAACTAGAACTGCTGTCAGCTCTGACTAGTTATGCAGCCTAACTATTTATCCAGAATATTTTAATGTTATTAAGACGTAGTTCTGAGCTTTGTTTCTATATCTGAGTGTCTACTTCACAAAATTTACCAACTATGCAAACGCTTACTGAAAATCTTGATTAGGGTGCAATTGTACTAATACATTACCTGTAAAAAAATTGCAGACATTAAAATTTTGGATGTTCTATTTTGGACATTTAATTTTCAGACACTTTTTTTCTCATTTTGGACAAATTTCGGACAAAAGTTCCAGATACTTCGCTGAAACATACCCAGGGCTTTCAATAACTTTTGAAGTAGGTGGCTATAAAATGAAAGTAGGTGGCTCCAACAAACCGAGGGGATGAAGCGAGGCAAGTGGAAAACCGCTGACCAAAATACAAAATTTTACATGTACTGTAATTAAATTACATTATTTCCAGTAAGGGAGGGATTCCTATAACTTCACCAAAACATTTGGGAGCTCAACCAACCTGTAGCCATTGAGAGAAAACTGTCCCTTCGCACTGGAGTCCTCAGCATTTGCAAAGTAATAGATGCAGCCTTTGTGTAAGACAGTGTAACGATTACTCCCTACAGTCAGATCACAAAAGAAAACAGGTTCAATTTAATTCCCATGCAAATTCTTAGGCTAGTTGTAAACTTTTCAGTGCTGTATACAAAACAGATTAATCAACAGCCTGTTACTTAAGATAAATATTAATCAGACAAATCAACTAATCATTAAAATAACCTCTGTAAATTATAAAGCATTTAAGGTAAAATAAATGGTAGTCACTAGTAAATGAAAAATTTTGTATTCATGATTGATTGTTAATGTTAGGTTTTATATATTGTTTTAATACTGTCAACATTTAATTATTAATTTTATTGTTGGGTATATTATTTTGTTAATGTCAGTTGATGTTTGGACACTTCAGTACTACAGTAAGTAATTACTAACTTAACGCATTGTGTGAGTACACACACTAGATGTCGACTGTGACTTACATGTACATGTACATGTAACAGACAGTAGTAGTGTATGGCTCAGAATACATTATTTGTCTGTATAAAACTAGATTATCAAAATAATGAATTCAATACAATAAAAAAACACTCCTGGTAAAAAAGACCACTCCACTCAAATGGTATATACATGTATCATGGTTCATACATGTACTTATTAGTGATCACAAAATTCCAGGAGTTTTCCAGGAGTTTTCCAGGGTAGTTAGAGCATTTTTCCAGGACCCAACACCGACTTTTCTTTCATGGTGACAAGTCTCTCACTGTCACAAAATCGCCAGGTTTTTCAACCTTTTCAAGATTTGCTTTGTAGAGAAGTAGGACAAAAATCCTCAGATAAAAACATCTTGTAATTGTGTCTACATGAAATCGGAAGCCATGGCAAGCTGTAGGTTGTTTTATAGTACAAAATTATTCTCCACAGAATTCCAGGAGAATTCCAGGAGCACATAGAAAACATCCCTTTCTCCAGGAGTTTCCAAGGCCCTGGAAAAAAATTATCAAATTCCAGGAGTTTTCCAGGAATTCCAGGAGTAGTGCAAACCATGATGTATCTTTAAAATAATAAGATCACTCCAAAAGGAAGGTGTGGGTAAGGATTTGTCTTAGAATATAGGTAAATAACATGTAAATTTGTTCCTGATTTGTACTAATTTTGTGAATTTTTATATAATTATATGTAAATTTTGTAATCAAGTCATGTGAATGGTGCTCTTGAGTACTTTGGAAAGAGGCGCTTTATAAATCTATTTATTTATTTAAATTGTTATTATTATTATTATTATTATTATTATTATTTTATTGATAACTGGGCATCCAGAATGTGTTTGTCATTAATGTTACTAGGGGGTTGCAATTATTTAAAGAAAGACTCAGTGTTGCAATAAAGCATGTTATCAACTCATATTTTTGAAGTACAAAATTCTGTCCAATAATAATTAAGCTCACTCCAAAAATAAGTTTGTGCCAAAAAGTGCTATGAAAATATAAGCCCATGGGCTCACTTTCAGCATTTGATAGTACTTGTTTGTGACAGTGTATGTTTGTCATTTATTAAGTATACTGTTAAAGAGCTTTTAAAGTTAGTTAAATTAAATTCAGATCAACAAAAAGCCAAAACTCTATTTACTGTATCTGAATCTGAATCTAAATGTTACTGTGCTAAAAACACCCTGTTGGGTTCTAACTGTGCAGGGAAATCACGAACACTAGTCATAACGACCTTATGTACTGAGCAGCAATAGGGAATGTTTATTAGAGATGGACATTAATTAGAGAAAGAGGAATTAACTAGAATACAATTAGACCTACTTACATGTCTTGAATCTGTCTCCCTCCTTTCTTATGTAACCACAGTGTCGACAGTTATCAGCTACAATTTGCTGGGCAGCAATTGACATGTATGGTTCCACCACTCTTGGACAAACGGATGAACTCTCCCCATTTCTGACAAAACTAGTACTGGACATGTTGCCGAGTGTCAAGATATGTGTCACACGCTTAGTGAAACTTAGTGGAGTACCAGTTCTACATGTTTCAGATGAAGATCATGGACCAACTGGGAAAAAATGAAAATATGATAATGTATTTAGTACACACACAATAAATTATATGTATATGTACGTCAGTGTCCAAATAACAAGAGCCTGCTGTGCACAGCCTGTAGTCATGACTCTAAAATGCGAAGGAAAAGAAAAAAGAAAGAGAGAAAAATTCTAAACAAACATCCCACAAGCAAAAGCAATCACGGCATGGATAGGATATATAAGCACTGGATACCTATAGTATATAGTGACGTTTCTCGTAGCCTGCGTTACTAGCAGCCTGGTTTTTTTGGGGAGGAGCCGGAAAACAGCGATCTGGAAGGACGGACCACCATATTGGATGCCCAAACCAAGGAGAAACTGGGGCGAGGAAGAATTAAGGCTCCCCCTCCCCCTCGTCTTAATTTTTCCTCGCCCTAGTTTCTCCTTGGTTCGAACGTCCAATATGGCGGCCAGTCCTTCCAGATCGCTGTTTTCCAGCTTCCCCCACCCCCCAAAAAAACAGGCTGCTACGCAGGCTAGGTTTCTCGAGACTCTTATCGGCAGTCAAGGATGTGCGTCATATCTGATCCCACAAGCAAGGGAGCACAAAGGAAACTCAAATCTGAGGTAGATTTTCAGAAGTAGAGGGACAATCTCGACCCCCCCCAAAAATAATAATAATAATAATAATAATAATAATAAAAAGAAACAGTCTTTGGCATGACTAACAACAGAACTATTTTTAAAAATCTTCTGTGGAAACCATAAGTACCCTATCTCAGACTAACCAAGCAATTGTATACTTATTTCAGACCAGATCCCCAAAATCGATACCCTATTTCAGACCAAAACAGCTTGAAAACCATACCTTAAAGTGCGACTACAATCAAATCATTGCGTACCTTTTTTTTGGTGAATCAGTAGCTATCATCCTGAAATGTAATTTCACCAAACCATTACACCATATGATAAAGGAAAGTGCTTGTTTATTATTAAGTGCTTAAAATGACAAGAGTTTTTGGCAGCCATTGAATCGCCATGTTCCTTCGGCCTGGTTGCCAATCGACAGAATGTTACGCAAATTTCTCAAATATTCATATATTCTTTCAACACTTTGATATTCTTCTGAGCTGCTAGACATCTTTAAATTTCCAAGATTTAGTAGATTTATCAGCGCTTTCGATACCAACAACCCAACAAAGTTCTGACTGAATCGACATGAGTGTCTTCAGAACTGAATTTAAAGATGTTTAGCAGCTCAGAAGAATATCAAAGTGTTAAAAGATGAATATCTGAGAAATTTGTGTCACATTCTGTTGATTGGTAACCAGGCCACAGGAACATGGCGATTCAATGGCTGCCAAGAATTCTCATGATTTTAAGCGCTATAAACAAGCACTTTCCTTTATCATATGGTGATATGGTTTGGTGAAATTAAATTTCAGGACAGTAGCTTCTGATTCGCGGGGAAAAAAATGATGATTTGATTGCAGTCGCACTTTAAGGGTCACACATACCCGTATAGCCAATTAATGAATTATACGGAGTAGCCCCCAGGCTCTTGACTTTCCGTTGGCCTGGATATGCGATAACCATGCAACTTCATTGAATTGTCACAGTGACTTATAATTTCTTAAATTTTCTGTCATTGATTTATTCTACACAATTTAAAATCAAATATCTTGAATATTCAACACTAGATTTTGAAATCAGATAACTGATTAGTGATTATATTAATGAGCACGTGAGAAAAAGAAAACAATACAGCCATAGATATCATAGAAACTGACTTGTGGAGGAAAGTATTTCCAATGCAATATTGCCTACAAACACTTAAGATCGTTTTGTATTAAATTGTACAACAGTGCGATACTATTTTAAACTGGAAGAGCGACGTGAACCCGCATCAGTGCCTGCCACCGCAGATGCCTGTTGCTGTCGAACTCTCTTCCATTGGCGCTATGCGGCTATCGATCTATAGCTAGCTATGCAATCAGACAGCAAAAATTATGATCATGTCGAGCGGAAACTTATCTGAGACATTGCAAACCCGTTCAGTATACATGTACTAAACTATAAACAGCTTCTAATTACGAATTAAAGAATTTGAGGCAAAAAGGTGCAAGGAGAAAATCTGCTTTCCGCGCATTTTTATCTGACATCGTCACAATCACATACCATTCATAATTTGATGTGTGAATCAAGACTCGCTGCATTCATACCTGCCATAGACATAGCGTCGATCACATTTCGCGAAGTCGAAGGATTTATTTCACGATTCTTTCCAGTCAATATCAGTAACAAAAGCCTCGTTATATCAGTATGGCTAAATATAAATTATAATATATACTTACCTTGTGGTTCTCTCTGAACAGCTATTGCCCATAAAATGAAACTGGAGAGAAATCGAATTGTCAATCGATAACTTCCTGCTCTTCTGACAGAAAATTGCAAATTTCAGCTTCGACTCTTGGCAATAATTTAACTTTCTCAGTCGTTAATTTTTCCTTCCTATATCTCTAGACCTCCTGTGGTCCTTTCCCGTCGTAAAATCCACCGAATTCCAATACAGTGTTCAGCTGAACGATCGAATAATTCAACAAAACGCTTGGCGACTTCCGCATGTTCCAGGAAACCTAGTGCCCAGGCCCGTCCCGTACCTGCCTAAACCAAAGCCCAGTCCCTTCGTCAGGCCGCACGCACACAAAGCTGACTTGAAGTATGATGACTTCCGGGCCGCCTTCCTCACTTCTATATATGGTTTGCAAATATTTTCTGTTTTTTAAAAAAAGAAATGAACTTTCCGCAGGAGTGTCGGGTTCGTTAAGAACAACGTGTTATATACGTAAGTGAGGTGGTCAGTTGGCAAGTTAATCAGGATGTGTGTAGTATTACGGGTATCGCGGGTGGACTTCGGACTTCGGAAGGAGCCGTTTTGTAGCGAGAGAATACATTTTAGCGATTCAAGTTAAAGTTCAGTAGAAAATGTTTATATTTTTTTTGAGCAAATCTGATTTTTTTTTCTTAAAGTACGGAGGCCGATGGGAAATGTTTGTGTGATTGTTTTATTTTGCGTGAATATTTTGCTGGCTTTATTTTTCAGTGTACTCGCCGCTTGAGATTTCTCTTTCCAATAAGATATTGCTTTGCTGGTGAAATATTAGTTTAGGAAACTACAGCAAGTGCATAATTCCTTTGCGCAGCTTATCTTCAAGTAGATCACTCGTGTTTCCAGTAATTCCTTCCGGTTGATATTCATTAAGGTATTGACTTTGAAGAAAGAAGACTCCCATGGCATGCCGCCGGCAGAGTAGAAGTCTCTATCCAAGCTCTGTCATGCCGCGCTGCCGTGCACAACCGATTAAAGCAAAACAAAAAGAAACAAATAACAAAACCAGGGAAAAGCGAAATATCATGAGGCTTTGTCTAGTCTCGGGGCAACAAATCGAGACAAAACATCTCAAGAATTCGCTGCGGTTTCTTGTGACGTCACAATTATGCTACATTATAATCGTACATATACAGCACACGTGCGTCATTACTCTAACCAAGGGGTTAGATATATAGCGAAGGGGTCTAATGGACTAGCTAGACCATATTTGGATCTCTAATGTCATTTTCCGCTCAATTAAGGTCATTCGAAAGAGAACCAGAACTAACGTTTTCCAAACTTCACCCATTTGTTAGTCAATATAAGTGAAGTTGAAAAATGAAATAAAAAGTGGGGATTCCCACGCTTACGGGTATGAAGATCTCGGATGGAAATCGCTGAAACAAAGGCGGGACGCAAGGGGACAATCATCCTATTCAATCAAGGCCTCAACTAACTTACCATCCACCCTGCCGCCCGTCAACCACCTAGCCACACCGTTACGCTCCACTCGCCACACATCATCTAACCATATGGCCGCACAGACACTTACAAACACAGTTTCATTCCACGAGCCGTATTTATTTGGAACAATCTCCCTCAAGAACTCATTGATCTGAGCTCCAACTTAT
>JANVCJ010069583.1:0-12825 GCA_026413505.1 Epizoanthus ramosus
CTCTCTCTCTCTCTCTCTCTCTCTCTCTCTCTCTCTCTCTCTCTCTCTATATATATATATATATATAAAATGATAGTCAGGTTGTAAAGTTTACCGACAATGATGGAATTCTGGATAAATCCTGATGTAAACGTCCATGAAAGAAGCGATTTATCTATTCAGCGATTGCTCATGTGAGCTAATAAACAAGTTTTCCTTGAGAAGTTTTTTTTATTGCAAAAGCAGTACTCTTCTAGAGCGGAAGTTGACACAAACAAATGGATTTCGCAATTCCTTGCCACTGTTGAGCCGTACACACGAGCAAGTCCGGCACTTCCGATGCTATTTTTCCTTGACAAGTTTTCCTGTTCGTAAACTAGCCATCAAAACTTGCTCATGTGTTTTTAGCACCATGCAGTCTACACGAGGATATAAAATTGCCAAGTAAAACCTGTCACGGCAAGCATTTTGGTTCATCAGTAACACGAGCAAGGAAACTTATCAGTCAAGGATACTTATCAAGGAAACTTTCTCCAAATAGGAAGCATATCGTCATAATTACTGAAATTAGTAAGGGAGTAAGGAACGATGAGTCACATATATAGCAAATGAGCCAGGCCGCAATCGTGATGTCTGAACGTTTTGTATTGAAATCAAGATTGCCGCTTTGTGTCTCTTTGCAGCTGTGTCATGGCGTCCTGGACTTTAATCTCAAAACACTTGTTGAATTTCTTTTTGACTATTGTGAACGAGTTTAGTTTCTCATTTGATCGCAGTTGGCGTCATTCGACAATAATGAGGGGATACGAACAACTTGTACGAAATTCGGGGATTCGGCAGTGTTTTAACAAGTTCTAAAACTCTAAATATGGAGCTCGTTAGTGTTTTTCTCAATCTATACCAGATATTGTATTGATCTGGAACTTTCTATGTTAGTCACCCATTCAATGTTAATATAAATGGCCAAGGTCATCCACATGAAAGAGCGCACCTATGTCGAAATGCGTTCGAAAACTACTAGCACTGATTGTTGCTATAGCTGTGGGGATTAAACTGATCTACAGGAAATGAGCGCTGGAATAAATCTCTATAAACTGGTGATTCTCTGCAAGCAATTTTCAGATAAATCGTCAGATGCAGAACGAAATCCGCACGTGTTCGGCGTCACGTGCTCGAGAAGTTTCCCGCCTCTTTTGTCCCGCCATTAAATCAATAAACCGCAGAGTGCTCTCAATCCCAGTGTGACCGGTGCTCATCTGCGCCTATAGCCACTTATCAGCTCCTAAATACTAAAAAGAAACGGTATCTTTATTTCTCTATGAAGAACTTGTGCTCTCAATACTTAGATACTGATTAATTAGAGGATTAATACGAAAAGCCTTAGTAACCCACGCAATCTTGATTTTCCGCGTACGAGGCGAAAGGTGTATCGGCTGGTACCGATTGTCTGGATTTCAAATGAGTTCCATGTTTCATTGGATGGTAAACTAATTAATTCTTTAAAGGAGATCCATCTTTTATTTTGCGTGCAGTAAAACACATTTTGCGTCCAAAAACAGCGTGAATCAAGAATGGATGATGAATATGCAAGTTTTGTCTCCTGTAGTTTAGCGAGCTATAAATTAAAAGTGTAGTAAATCGTATAATAAACAGAACGGATTTTAAATTTGTTTTAGTCAGGTTTTAATTGCAGAATGGTTTTGTCTAGAAATAAGTGAACTTTCTTGAAGAAGTCGGTAATCAATTGAAGTCTAAACGTTGGGATATTTCAGTAACATTTTATCTTTATATCATGTTTCTTACAAAACCCACATCATATCCATCCTCTCCCGGCTCGTTTTCTTCAAGGGTCGTTATGTTTACCTTACTTTCATAATATGGCAGAAAATTGTAATTTTAAAAATCTTGAAATCCGAGAAGGAGACATTGCGGAAGGAAAGACGTTTAGAAGGTACAATTCTGAGCAGATGTATTAGAATAATAGAAATTAAGTTTTGCGATTCGTGATCAACTTTCATCTGTACCCCACAGCCTTTTGCTTACATTACTTGCTCTGTTTTGCTTTTAAAACATTTTTGATCAAACTTTTAAAATTGGTTGTTTGACGAAATTTATAATTAGCTATTCTGTTTGACACAAAGAAGGTGGTCCCGTAACTTTCACTTGTTAGCTTTACGGTAGGCTCCTTCTCAAAAAGTTAGATGATTTAAACCCACTTAGTTTTTCAGACAATAGTTTATAACAAGTAGCAAAGTATTTTTATTTCGATGTCTTTTTACGCGTCTATAGTGCAAAGAATTTTAATTCTTTGCCATATATAATTCCTTATGTTCCTTTTTCTCTATTGCGTAACATTTTATCAGTATCCCTCCGACTGAAGAAGTTACCAAAACAACAAAAAGGTATCATCCAAAACATACCGATTTTTTATTTTTCTGTAGACGAGATTCTTGTTAGAAGTAGTAGTATAATGAATTCACCATCGGTCAAACCCGAACGCGTGATATCTGAAACTTCTCGCACATCCCGAGCACATGCGTGCGAGAAATGTCTATAATAATTTAATATAAACAAAAAAAATTCTTTTCACAGTGTTTTCAAAATATTTCCTAAACATTGAACATTATTTATCACTACCAGCTGATCACCCGTTTGTCAATTTCTGCTAGATTAAACAATTTCTCTCCTAATCCAAAGACCCCACATCGAGTGGTCCTCGCCTTGTCAGATACTACTGGTGTATTTACATTACATTTAAACAGACAATTGCAACTTCATGTCGCTGAAATAAAACATAAATCAGTAACTGATCACCAGTAGGACTGAAGAAAGAACTGGTTAGATCGCCGAATATTTGTTTCAAAAGAAACGTTTTGTGGAACTTTATAAAAATTGCTACTGAAAAATTGGATAAGGATCATTCTAGTTTCATTTAATAAAGGTTTTTGAAAAAAGGATCAACCCCTCCCCCCATTGAGAATGCAGCGTGAAACCAGTGACCAGATAGGTTAATGTAAATCATGTATCGTTATACACCAGTTATTTAGAAATATAAAATGCAGTAATAAAAATATTATCAGTATTGTTAGTATAAGTGTTTTCTTGGACCATGAAAACCAACTTCTGCCTTTAGTGTAAATATCAAAGTCAGTAGAAAAACAACAACCTGCAAAAAACGCCTCCTCCGATATTTTTGACTATCCATACATTTCATGTTTCTACAATCACTGGCTAACGCCTGTTCGTCTTATGTCAAACAAGAATTGTTTAACCAGATGATTACTTTTTGTTGATGGTGAAGTCTAACAATGAATGAAGTCTCATTGTCTAAAATATCACGGAATTCTACGACAACCGTACATTTTATCACTGACAAAATTAGAATGGTATATAAAAAACACACGTGCACGTACTCAGTGTATAACGGCAGACAAGCTGTATCAATAACAATATTGTTGCTGGATGTACGTACCATAACTGCATATAATGATATAAACAATTGGTCTTTTAATCTACTGTTAAATAATGCGTATATATAGTTTCGAATTGACGGTCATTTACTCTTATAATCTCTTTATAATCTCTCTAATTTAACCATCAATGAACCGCCCGCTAAGCTATTATTGTGAATACACTTGTTTGAAAAAGTATCTCTCTAGAACTAAGAGTCAATGTTCACGACTGAGGCCTGAGTAAAGTCCAGAGTGAAGCCTAGAAGTGAAACTGATGGTGAATTCCAAAGTTTTTGGATAAAATATAACGCAAGAGCTGATGCGATCCATGCTAGTTGGACTGGAAACTAATGGTATTGCGTACCAATCAAGATCAGTCTGAGAGAGCTATTATTAAATTTTTGTCTGTTTTGTTCTCATCCGGAACAATTGTATGAAAAACTGCTGCAATTCGTGAACTGTTTTCAAACTGTCTGGGTGCGGATTGTACAGTGTGCAAGTCCTATTTATTTTTGGACTTCTGATCGAACAACAGGCTTGATATGTCCTCGAAATTGTCAGAAAATAGTTTCTGCCGAACACATTAGAAACATAAATGTTGACTGAGTAAAAAGTTGACTTAATTTTCGACAGTTATATTTTGAGCCCGAGTGCATCAGCCAATCTGACATCATTCCAAAATAGCTGGAATGGTACAGTCAGTTACAGCGCGGTTTTGGATCATCAAAAATCTCAAGTTCATAGCAAGAACGACATCTATATGTAAATTATGCTAAGTGGCTTTTACAGGATAAATCACTGCGATAAAGGCTGTAATAAGTCACCATAAACCTGGGCTTGTTCCAGAAAAACATCAGACGCAGAACGAAATCAGCACGTGTTAATCACGTGCTCGTCAAGTTTCCCGCTTCTTTGATCCCGTCATTAAATCAATCGCTAAGTCTCTCGCATGATAGCTGTATCATCGCAACGAGTTGTATAAATTTACACCTATAGTATACAAACTCTTGATTACATGTATAAAGAGACTGCCTCGTTATTTGTTTTATGAAAATATATTCCTCAATTCCTTAAACTATTAATCAAATAAAGGCTAGTGTGTCGTACAAAGAAGTCGAGTCAAGTCACAAGTGGGATTTTGTCGGGGAAAATGTTATTGTATTCCAATCCGAATAACACTGCCGAATATTTACGGGCTTTCCAGCTCTCCCGTTGGTAATGTTCTCCTTGACATACCCTATTTGAACATTTCTCACCTATATTGTACAAACTGAGTTCAGTAAAACACGATTTCAACCAGTCTGCACAAACAAGTTGCCTACGATGGATTAATGGATATCTCTGCGTCTTTTCTCTGTCTGCTCATCCGTCCTGATCAGCTCGAAATATTCCTCTAGCTATCCAAACGCTTTCTTTCTAATTTGAGACTGAGTGAGTTCATAGCAAGTCTAATCCTCGATGTAAATCTTTGCGTCGAATTTTGCTAAATTTCCACAAAATAACATTGACCGAGTCATATTCCCAAGCACGCGAGACGGGGCTACGTTTTTTGTTTCTTTTGGTAGTCGAGGTATAAACAGGGGCCTGTTATGTCTACGTGGATATCAGTTTAATAAAGGCTGTGCGACTTTATCACCGTTAAAGATGCTCGCAACATTAACATATATATCAATTCGGCAGATGGTGTTTACTGAAGCATGCTGCGCTGTGGTACAGTCCATGGTTAGCGATCACGAGCAGATGTGCGATAGCAGGTGAATTTGCCTTTCACTACTTTGTTCAGATTAATGAAGTATTTTAACCGTAATTTCAATGATTTGTCTATTAAAGACATTATAAGATTGCGTTTTCTAATATAAATTGTGAATACCTAATGTCAATGTCAAAGAAAAGACTATCTATATATAACAATAAACTGGTTGTTACTTTAACCGTCTAGCCTGGCTGCAGATCGACGCTTATTTTCTTCGAGGGAGAGTCCTTCTCTCACTCTAATATTTTAGACAAACTAAGCGAATTAATAAAAAGTTCTAGTTAAATTTTATCATCAAAAAATCGCAAAGACAATGTCTTTTGTTGAACTCTCGAAAACAAAGAATCGTGTATAAAAATGTCGTTTTATTTGCACGATTGGATATATTACGCAATGGCACAGTACCCCTGTTCTTAAACTCAAGATATGTCCCCAATTAATGTTTATTAGACGACAAATATCTCATAGCTTTGTATGTACTTAATAAGCTTTTACTACACTAAATTCAGCCAGAAACTAGAGTTCAGTTGTTAAGTTGTTTAGTTGTTCAGTTGTTAGTATTCATGAGTGAGTGGATACTGTTTGACATGCTGTGGTGGTATTAAAAGTACTTCAAAACAAAAGAAACTGTTCGACACATTGCTTAAATTTTTCAGCACCTATATACGAAAAAATACATGCACATCTGTACATCTGTACCGTAAAGTTTATTTTCTTGCCGGCAAAATTCGTTCAATTCAGATTAACCGTCAAAACTGCCTAAATATTAACCGTCAACAGTACAAAAGCAATTGTTTTCACTCCAAACCGTCTGAGGACACTCCCCATCGATGCCCACTTAACCATCCTCGTGAGTGAATATTAATTCTAATTCAACTTTCTTAAGCGTGGTGATTCAAGTTGGTAAACATTTTTTTCATCAGGACCATGCTTAATTTTCCTCATGATTGACCATAAAGTACAATGCAATTCAAAAACCATTTAATCTTTTTAAAGCGTGGTGATTCAAACTGGTAAACATTTTTGTCATCCCGACCACGCTTAATTTTCCATGTGACTGACTATAAAGTATAACGCAATTAAAAACGATTTAATCTTTTTAAGCATAGTGTTTCAAGCTAGTAAACGCTTTTTAAAAATCTTCCTCGTGGCTAAATATAATCAATTCAAGAACTATTTTAACTTTTTTAAGAATGTTGTTTCAAACTGGTAAGTATTTCTCTCGTTCGGCCCAAGACTGATTATAATATTCTTTACGAATATGCATTAATTCAGATGTGCTTTTGATTACAGATAAAGTTTGTGTCATCCTATGGCATGGTGTAGTGTCTAAATGGCTAGGTGTTGCGCAATCAGAAATTAGCTTGCAGCTAGTCAGGCATTTGAATAGAGCTGACAAATCCCACAGATTCTATGTTTAAGCGTGTATTTATAACCGAGTAGAGGTCATGTCAGGTATTATATTGTATGATATTGTATTTATAGTATGCAATTGTACTCGATGACTGTTAGATGATTGATCGCTCAACAATGCTTGCCCATGCAAAGTAACCTACAGCGTCAGGTTTTGCCGCCAAAATGGCAATTGAAATGGTAGACCAAAGCTGTTTTGAAACAAATTTAGTTTCTCGATACCAGAAATTATTAGATGCAAGCCGAAAAATTTCAATGTTTATTGTATAACTTGTGTACGGTGGCCCATAGGGGACATGAAAAATAGCGACTTTGAGTGCAATGTCGTGATTCGCAAGTTCAAAGTCGCGATTCGCAAGTTCAAAGTCGCAAATCGCGAGTTCAAAGTCGCGAATCGTGAGTACAAAGTCGCGATTTTCAAAATAATGTTGCTAATTTTCATGTCGGTGTTCGTTTTCACCCAAACTGTCCAAACTATTGCACGGTCATACTAATATTCTAAATTGTCTGGATTTTCTCAACTATGCAATGAAACATCAGCGAATTAAGGCATATACTTGAAGGAACAGTATACAGTAATAGCAGTCCTGTTGTATGCCTCACATGTTAAGAACTCAGTAATGCAAACACGTTGTAAAACATTTACTAGTGTGTTTTTGTTTTCACCCAAACCATTGCACGGGCATACTCGTTTCTTCTTATCGAGCCGACTTGGTCGAGCGCGCCACCACGACCTTCCAGCCGTCCCGGTCTGACATGAGACCGGGGAGTTCTTCTTTTGTTGCGCCCGTAAGGTGACAAAGGGTCTTGAGGTAGGAGAGTTTGGAGGCCGTGGGGTGAGGCTCGAACGTGAGGATGTCAGATCTGAGCTGATCTCGTACTCTAAATGGTTTGGATTTTCTCAACCGGCTGTACAAAGTATCATTGATCAGTGAATTTAGGCATATACTACGGATATACTTGAGGGAACGTGATTCAGTAATAGCAGTCCTGCTATATACCTCACATATTAAGGACATTAATTAAGTACTAATACAAAGATGTGCTAACACATTTACCACAAATTGTGTAATGACAGTCACAATAATGAAACTAATCCTGATACTAACTGTCAGCATAAATGTGAATGCAAATCTGCACCGAATCCAGAATTGTCCATATACAACATCTGGAAAACAGTATACACGTGCGCGGCTTGTAGACAATAAACTTCCGAGTGAAACTAGAATCATATATGTGTTAAGATACACATCGCGAACCTCTTTTACCAGCCATCACTAGTTTCAGCAGTTCCCAGCTACACAGTACTGTGAATCCGCGAGCCGCAATCTACAATTTTCGCCCGCGCGGGAAATTAATGTATTAACACGTGTTATGCTCTTGCGCGATGTCAGTAGAGGGTCTTGCACTTTCTTGGCATTTAATATTAATTGTGGTCATGTTTGCAGACATTCATCATAATCAAGGTTCCAATTCTTCCAATGGAAATTTGGGCAGGAAAATCTTGCTCCTCCACTCTCTTCTGTCCTTTGCCGTGTTTAATAGCTGCCTCGGTTTATAGATTGAAATCCCAACGACGTCGTCTCTCTAGCTCTCAACCGTCGGCCTCGATCCGAGTTTCCCTTGGCTTCCCTTATCTGCGCTTGTCCTCTGGTGCCCAGCAATTACTCGCCAATGAAAGGCTCTAATCACCACGGAAACTAAAATAGTTTTAAATTAAGACTTCAAAGATTTATATCTCATACTTTCTAGCTTAGCATCGTTTGACTATGCAATTGCTCGTGATGTTAACATATACGTACCGTTAATTGCTTCTTTTTTTTAAAAAAACAACCTAAAGATATATGGCTTATTATAATTTTAAATGGTTTCTCGTTGTATCACTATATTCTTCTTCTACCGATCACCGACAATCGTTTGGTATTTTAAATTCAACTAATCTGTTACATGTATACAATTTTATAATATTTATTGTACAATCAGTCTTTATATTTTTATTATCGTCGGTAACGATGTAGGTTGTTAGTAGAGAGTTCGATTGAGTTATATATAACCACTTACCAACGTACTTAACATGATTACAAACTAGCCACTTTCGTGTCCAAAATACCTTTGAAAATGCAGTTAAATATTGCCAGTATAGGGGCGTAGTGCTATCAAAAAGTTTTAAAATAACAGTTTTAACACTCCAAGATTGCATTTCTATTTAGACTGTCCGGTAGAAGGAATAACATTTGAGTCTTCTACTTCAACCTATTGTACTCGTCAGTAAGTACTTTAAACTGTCTACTTCCGCCAAGACAGCCTTTTGTAATGTACGAAATTCTTCGCAAATAAAAGGAAATATGAAGATAACAAGTTAATGTGGTAGAAAATCGCAAACGGTATGATAAGTCGCAGGAACGAGGATGAATTTCGATCAAGGTCGATCAATGTTGTTCGATACTATAGAACATTGCCGATCATAAGGGCTCTTAGGAAAATTTGAGCAAGTAAAAAATATATTCGTGAAATTGTACGAGACGTTTGGATGAGGTGGGTACTCAAACTATAGAATAAGATTTTTTGACTGCATTTTATAAATATACTGATATTTGTATTTGTATTGTAATTATGGTCCACAAGTTTATTAGTGTTCTCTACACTATTTTAAAAGTGTAACCCAATAAAAGTCTACTACTACTACTACTACTACTACTACTACTACTACTACTACTACTACACTACTACTAAATGGCATAATAGCTCAAATCTTCATCTTATCTCATGCTGATAAACACTCATGCTCGTTTGATCCGACCTTCACTAGAATGTACGGTTCTTTGTCGCCTCACTAGGACCTGCTCCAGTTGAGGAAACTCACTGTAACCAGGTGGCTCACCGCTGTGGTGCTCTTTTCAGACAATCACCACTCGTTGGCGAAACTCCCCACGTGCTTTAGTGACCGGTGTCCGCCCCTTTTGTTGCATGCGTCGCTGACCCACTGTGTGGTCTTTGGATACTAACTGAGACAGCTCTGATTGTGATTTAGTCATTCTAAAAGCAACAATTTACGCTTTCACATTGATAGAACTTTTAAATATCTGATATAATGAGAACATATCTTCTTTCTATACGTTTAGTGCCGGAACACATAATATATACCGGCTACGTATTAATTTATCGCAAATACCGTACATTAAATATTATAAAGTACATTGCCTCTTTGATTGAATCATTTCATAGCGGCAAATACTGAAACTGTTTTAACAACTTAAATGTCGTTTTGCCGAACGTCTGAGTTCGTTACAGACCTAGCCGATTTAAAACCAAGACATCAAACAAAAAGATTGACTAATGCCTTTATAAACGGACATCAAGGATATTGTCTATTTGATGGTAAAGAGTCAAGATTCTATGAAGTACGCATTACAAGAACAAGACAAGAATCGATCTATGACTTGGGAAATTTACTGATCAAGCACGATCCCACAACTTTAACAAAAAGCACTAGTTGCGTGAATATTTCCTGGTTACTTAGTTAATTCGAATTCAATAAATTGCGTTCTTAAAAAGAACCCCTTAACTAGCTACATGTACTTACTACACACTAGACAAACACGTATTTTTATACATCACCGCTGAACACATGACACATATCCAGTTCTTTCCTGTTTTTAGCAGATATAGTCTCCAAAATATGGTTTACAAGAATTTTATTGGGTGACTAACTAAAACCGTCTTTACATGAAGCAAATTTTAAGGAAGCGTTTACCACACCCAAATTTCCTACTCACCTGTTGGGACCAAATAAAAACATTAAGGATTACGGGTAACATATTGAACTGCTTTGTACAATAATAATTAAATGTCAAGTCTAATAAGTCAATATGTCTTTTGAATTACAATAACTACATTATAATAAGATGACCTTCAGTTAATTAAGTTCAACAACTACGTACTGAGCCTGCAAAAAAAGACTAACAGACATAATTTAGGTTCCATTGCGAATTATCATGTAACCGTTGACCGTCACTTATTTTTCTTGACCTGTTGAGGATAAGGTGAATCGCTCGACAACTAATGCCAGAAGTTTGCTTTCTAGAACATCAGTGAATGGCGAACGCGTCAAATGTCCACCGCGGGTTCTCATAAAATCTTATTGTCCATAGCACGTGTTGTACTCCCAAGTTTATACTGGTATATTATTTAATTTGAGGCTTGCGTGCGGCGGGTTCTAACGTTTATCAATAGTTCTTCACGACTTCTTTTTCCCTCCTTCTTTTCTTATCCATAAATTTTTCTTTTTTGTGTTACATATCCAAGTTCAATTAGAAATGAAAACTGTCTAAATTCTGATGACACAAGATAACTTTGGTGGAGCAAGACATTAGTGTCCTGCCGTGCCTTGATAGCAAAACAATTTCTTGTTTGCAATTTTAATCTTGTTTAATTTACTGTTTTTATGGTACCTGATATCGAAAAGAGCCCACATGGGGCCGGTAGCATTTGCATAAATACTCAGGTTGGTATTAAAACAATTTTTCACTTCTGCGGCCACTAACGTGACAGTTTTGTAAACAAACACCATTGTCAGGACGTAGCTTGTCTCATGCAGCTTTAAATGTTTTCCCTCGCACTCAGTAATATAAAGAACGAGTTTGTGGGCAGACACAAAGAGAAAGTGAATTGACTGTATAAAGTGATATATATTTATAGCTGTTACAAAAAAGATTGACATCTGCAAAGTGCAATAGGTTAATTAATAAACACGAAGAACATAATTCTCAGCTCTTAAGTCTGTAGATTTTGCTAATAACTGAAAGCTGTTCAATCAAATATGATTGGCAGTGTTTAGAAACGTACTTTGCTACTTCTGTGTGTTGTTTGGAAGACGGAGGAAGCTAGACACGATTACTTTGGTGCTTGGTATTGCAATTTCCCTACTGCGTACTGCGCTTTGATGATGTCAACCTTTATTGAAATAGCTGTTTATACAAGGCATGGAATGGTGGGGTAGCAAAACTATATAAAACAAGCTACTAACTTTATCCCACATGCATTTTATTGCCCCATCACAATGCTCTTAAACTACACTCCATCTTTTTGGGCTTGAGCTGAACGTTCTTAAGTTGGTATAAGGTAGCGAAACTTCTGGGGTGTTTACCTAAAAAATGCAACGGTGGCAAAAATTTCATAAACTGAAATTTTTACAGAGACGTTATGGCAAATTTTGACATTCTCTGTAAAATTTTCTGATTTACGAAAATTCGCCAGCGTCGCATTTTTTGAGATAAACCCCCCAAATTTTCACTATACTTTCCAACTTCGACCTGCCCTTTCCATTTCTTGTATTTAAAACGTGCTAACATCAATATTTGGCTTGACGTTCAAAATGTGATAAAGGTCTATTCGCAAAGCATACTAACATGTTGCATTGCAGATCAATTTACGCTTACCATTCATTTTAAAAACGCAATTGGGGAAAATAACGCTTCTCATACCAAGCTCTAAAAGGATGGAATGATCTTCGTGAGGACACCAGACTTTCACAGAATATTTTACAGTTTAAAACTATTTTTTTCACGTTAACGCTGTCCCCCCTCCCCCTCCCTCCAAGGACATTTTGTTTGACGAGAAATGCTATCAACATAAAACTTCCTGACTTTTCCTAAAATTTATCAGCCATACAGACAAGTCTGTTGTCATGGTAACCATGTTTATGATTGACAATTCTGTCCAAAAAGTAACTTTTTAATTTAAAAATATGTTTCAAATCGGGTTTTTGCAAAATCTTATTGGTTAACTAAGCAAATGGAATACTAAATTAACCAACGGGGCCAAACAATAAAATGGCGGGAAACTTACCGCGCGCTCTCGCTTGAGTTCAATAAATGGCGCAAAAAATAACCCTCAGTCTTGCCGTCTAAATCCAATAGTTGTTCTCCGACGTTGAAATCTTTACGACTATATGATTATATGACACTGAAATTTTTACGACTATATGATTATATGATTTTGTAATTTGAAATAAATGATTCTTTGAAAATTTCACTCGTGCGTATAGCTTCCTAATTATACTACGCGATTACATATGTAATCATAAAATAACAAAAATTTCTCACTTCTGATTGGTCGAGAGGAGTGCAGTTCATTTGAAATTGAGTGCAATTTTTTGAAATTGAATGCAGATTTTTGAAATTGAGTGCAAAAAAGTGAAATTAACGCTGATTGGCCAGTGAGAAAGCT
>JANVCJ010069594.1:428-12824 GCA_026413505.1 Epizoanthus ramosus
CCAAACCAAAATCATTATTTACAATTCTTTTGTTTCGGTTTTTACAATTAACAAATTATGTTTTTTTTTTGGGGGTTTGTGAGCAACCTTGTGGCTTTCTGGGGGGGGGGGGGGGGGGGGTATTTCCTACACATGCCCTCCCTACACATGCCCTCTGGCAGGACCCATTTGAGGGCGGTTGGGGGAAGGGGAGGGAGAATGTGTCTGCTGACCTTGCCTCCCATGCGGGGCTAAATCAACATTTAATTTTTTTTTCTTTCAATATCTCCGAAACCAAAGCCAAACTCTGTTTGCCCTTTGCTATAATGAAAATAGGTGGTCATAACTCGGGGGTGGGCGAGTGGTACCATGCATTGACTGCTGTGACTGGACTGTGAGAGAGCTTTGAAACGGCTGCCTTCAATACTACACCACCCCCTCCCCCCACCCCGAAGCCTTGCAGAAGCTCCATCGCATTACAACCGGCCAACCTATTATTCTTACCTCTGCTCGAGTGATGAGAACTCTGTTTAACGATTTGTTGTCATTAAAGAAACCGCTTAGAGATTTATTGAGAACTTCCGCAAAATAAAGTGATGAATTGTCGACGCAACGTACTGAAAAAAATACATAAAACGGTATTTAGATTGTGTCTAAATAACGATGCAGTACAGCTAGTATTAATAGATGATTCAGATTCTCAATGAATATTTACCTATCGCCACCAGTGCGCCGCGGAAATCTCCAGAAACCTCGTTGTCGATGGACTGAAGAATGCCACATTTCGCAACCTAAGATGAAGAAAACAAAATATCATGAGCTGGAGATCTTAGATAACGACCTAGCCTCCTCCGCAGGCAACTTCAAGTGAAATATAGAAAATGATGATAAATGAGGGTTGATGATGGTAAATCAGGGTTATCGATATGAATGTATGTTTTTGAGTGTCACGAAAAATTAAGCCTTCGGCCGCTCGCCAGTCTCGCTCCGGAAATGACAACTGAAGACTGATGGCTGCGGAGGAGGCTACTCGATGCAGTAGTAGAGCGATATAAACTTATAAAAATTTTAGGATATAAAGATAGTTAAAACTATTATTTTAAAAAAAAAACTTTATAAAACTTTTAAAACTCCGCAACTTGAGTTTCAAACTCGCGGTACGAGGCAATCATCAGACTAACGACTGAAATATTTACGGCGGTTAAAATTGATAACATAAAACTTGTTTCCATGCAAGTTCAGATCATTTGCACAAGACGCACATTTTTTCTGTTAAACATGGATAGGCTGCACTGTTTACCACCACTTTTGTAGGCATCAGTGCGCATTAGCACGCATCATAGTCTTAACCATCTCGATATCCTAAATTTTTTATAAGTATATATAATGTATATACATTAGATGATTTATGCGTGGCAAACAAGATAATAAAAATAGTCCATGAAATGTTCATATTTCGTTCAGAACATATGCGATATGGCGGGGCTGCTTGTGTTAGTCTCATAACAGCGCACGGTACGGCCACATCAAACATCAAACATCCATCGTACTTTCGCCCGTCTCTGAATCGATTTCCACTTGTCCCCAGGCTCCTCGCTGTGCGTCATACATGATCAACTGGTTATCTGAGCCCCCGCTCACTATCAGCTGCAGAGAAAGGTTAAAAGGACACAGTGATATTGTGCTGAGACCAACAAACGGGACAGAGCGAAGGGACACAAGAGAAGGGACACAAGTAATGAATATGTACACAGAATCGTTTCCAATGAGCTGATGGTGGCAAATGTGACTAAGAATCAAACTGATGAAGGGGTGTTCGAATCAAGTCGTTGATATCTATGTCTCAGTCTACGTCCATGTTTATTATTATTATTATTATTATTATTATAATAATAATAATATTCTTATTATTCTTATTCTTATTGTTATTACTATTATTATTATTACTTACATTTTGCTTCGCCTTAACACGCAAATTTTATTTTTAAAGATATTAAACAACAGCAAAAACAATACAAGAAAAGGCAGGGACTCCACAACAGCATTAGCCAATTACTGTGGGGGGCCCTGATACTAAGAACTAAAAAGTAGATTAAAAACCACATTACAATGTTAATGCTAATACATCACGAACAAAACTGTAATAACAACAGTTAGGCTGCGAGCGGTACTACATTTGGGTTGCTAGTGGATCTTGTTGCCCTTAGCGGCACTGTTGGCACTGTCTTTCTCTATGTATGTTTATGTCTGTGTTTATTTGTGGTTGTAACTGTGGCTTGTTGTATTGTGTCTCTGTATGTCTGTCTGTGTCTGTGGCTGCGCCAGGTTGTATGTCTATGTCTGTATATGTCTGTGGCTACGGTTGTATCTATGCCTGTATCTGCGTCTGTACCTGTGGCTGTGTCTGTGTCTGTGTCTATGCATATTTGTGGTTGCGGCTGTGTCTTTGACTGTGTCTTGTCAGTGTTTATGACAAGTTGTGTCGGTGGTTTTATCTGTGTCTGTGGTTGTGGCTGTGGCTGTCGTACATAGCTGCATAGGTCTGCAAGGCCTCAACTGACACTCACACACAATGTATCAAAAGATAACTCAGAAAAGTTCTTCAAGTCAAACCCTCCTCACCTTGGGTACGGTCCAGTTTACGCACATGACCTTGTCTTGATGGCCAGTCAATGTAAAGAGTGCACTCGATAAACTGTAAAGAGTGGAAGGGAATAGAGCAAACATATCAGTACAAACTGATATCTGAATCGAAAGATTTTGCCAAATCAAGACATTGATGAAAACTGCTCTCAAGTTTTTAATATTCTATTAGTTGTGATAACATATGATGGTATGTGTAAATACCATTTTGAAATGTAAGTACATTCACAGGAAAGAGAATAATTGACAAACAAAATCATGGTGAGAGAAACTTGTTCTGATATAATGTTGGCGATGAAATCCATTATTTAATGCATTAGATCAGAGATCCTTTCTCACTGCAAATGAAAAATTAGCGTCTGAGGTCAGGCTAAACTACCAGTAGAAACTATATAAGCATTAACGTATGAGAATTTAAGGAAAAAAGAAACGAAAATATGACAAGCAGGCCCAGGCAAAATGATGACACATTTTGTATTATTAACAAGTAACTACCTCACTTCACTCATGCAATATTGTTAGTCGTTAAAAACTTATTCATGCAGATTATTTTGCAAATTGCATTCCAAACCATGTGACTACTATACACGGGAGGAAACATGGGCACTTTATTGGTTGCTATGTGTTTCTGAATCAATGTGACACTTGTGAGCAGATTTTCAACTATAAAGGTCATTTAAATGACATAGGATGCACCAATTTTCTTTTACTAAACACATATTAACCACATTCCGGTTAGCTCAGATGGTAGAGCATCGGACTTACATATAGGAGGTCAGTGGTTGGAGTCCTGAACGGACCAACATTCAGGGTCTTAAAATAACTGAGGAGAAGGTGCTGCCTTTGCTCTAACATCTGCAAATGGTTAGACCTTCACGTCTTCTCAGATAAGGATGTTAAACCATAGGCCCACTTTCCCCGATTAGTTCATACAAGCTAGAAGATTTGACACTTAAATAAAGTTACTTACTTACTTACCTTCTTACTAAAAATAGAATAAATTTAATGAGATTGAATTAATGTGACAGCTAATTCCCAAGATTCCCCCAAATCACTAAATTCACTAAACTTTGTTGTACCCAGAAATAAGAGACAACAATGTGGCTGTGGTTATTAGTATAGCCAATACCTTCGTGTGTCCCACAGTCTCACAGTGCAGTCATAAGATCCTGAAACCAACTCGTACTCATTAACTGGTGACCAGTCTACTGATGAGACCCAGCCTTCATGGGATATTAGCGTGTTCTTAACAACTGTACCCTCTGAAAAGGAAAACAAATGAATAGATTAGCTGTCACATTAGTATCATAATGAACCATTTATACATGTACTTTGCACCAAGTTTCCTCCCACAAACTTAAAAAGTACGTTAGCTTTAACCAGGGGCAGATCCAGAAATTCTGGAAGGGTGGGGGGGGGAAGGGTATATGTGCTCCCAAAGCATTTTTTTCAGTGTTTTTCTTATAAAATGCTTGCAAAATTGCTGATGAAAGGCACCCCTCCCCTAAATTCACCCCTGTTAACCAGTACATTGTCAACTGTGCTTAACTCCAGCTCTATCTTAGTGATCAGCATTAGTAGAATTGTTCAAAATCACTAAAAAGTATTTTCACATAATTGCTGAGATCACTGAAAACGTTTTCAGCAGTCCTAACAATCCCAAATAGAAACTGACAGACTTAACATTAAGTACAACAGATGCTTAAAACCAGCCACAAAGACTAAACTGAACCTTTTTGTTTAAAAATCTTATTTGCCCTTTATATCTTAAAATTTCAGTAAATAGTAACATGTAACCTGCCACTGATGAACTAAGTTAGAACTAGGAAAAAACAACTAGTAGCACTGCAAAATTGATCAACTGGTAATTATTTTCAACTGCAAAAATGTGAATTGACAATTATTCAACTGCAAAATGCTAAATTGGTAAACTTTTTCAATTACAAAAATGCTAAATCGGCAATTATTCAACTGCACAAAATTGGCAATAATTCAACTGCAAAAATGCTAAATTGGCAATTATTCAACTGCAAAATGCTAAACTGGCAATTTTTTCAACTTCAAATGATAATTCAGTTTTCGTTTATAGTAAAATAACTCAGTATATATCTATACAATTATAATTATTACTACCTTTTAATCTTGGGTCCCATAACCTGACATATTTGTCTGCTGATGCTGAAGCTAAGGTCTTGGAAAGCGGCGAGTATGTAATACCACAGAACACTTTGGACCCTGTCTGGATGTATTAAACAATGAACATGAACTCCTGGCAGCTAATGAAAAGTTAGAAAACATAGCAGTAAGGCAATTAGAGGCCTGGAAACAAGGGCAAAATGTCACATGACTGGCATGGTCTGATGAATGGGTCATGAGAATGATTGAGCACCAGATCTGGCATTAAATGTTGGTCATGGTTATGTAACAGATTTTTAAAACATGTTCAAGTACAGATCAATTAAATGGATCACAGATGCACCATTAGCTGGGCGCTGGAAGTAGTTATTAATGAGGCAAAAGCCAGGTTCTAAAGATTAGACACAGTATCAGGAAAGGTAAAATATGTCTTCAGCACCATATTTAACAATAAATTCCCAAACCATCCCTGCTAATTGCTGGTAGCTATTTTCTTTGTTGGACATCACTGTTTTTTTGTGACTAAGTACCGATAGATAAGAATTGAAAGTTGAAAGAAGTTTAGCTTCAACATTCAGGGCTAGCATTAATCCTAACTTTACTTCCACCTAATACTGACCATAAAGTTAAAATCTTTCAAACTGCAACAGATGTACATAGACTGAATACCTCATGATGTTGACGAGTCTGAAATCTAAATTAATATGATGTGCTTGTGTCACTCACAAGTGTGTGTTTATTGACCCCTGCGTCAATGCCCCACACCTAATTATGTGCTTGTGTCACTCACCAGTGTGTGTTTATTGACCCCTGCATCAATGTCTCATATCTAATGATGTGCTTGCGTCACTCACCAGTGTGTGTTTATTGACCCCTGCATTAATGTCTCATATCTAATGATGTGCTTGTGTCACTCACCAGTGTGTGTTTATTGACCCCTGCATCAATGTCCCATATTCTGATGCAGTGATCCCATCCTGCACTGCACACCTCTACACTGTCCAACCACAAAACACTAGATACTGCTTCTGTGTGTCCTGACAGTGTCATTAATGGTGTCTGTGTGCAAACAAATAACATTGTTACAGGAGCTGATAGATCTAGAATAGGGAGTCTACATTTTCCAAGTTAAAACACCCCCCCCCCCCAACTTAAACTCCTCATCTAAGATCTATAATATATATTCTGTTGCCTCAAATAAATTTAAAATAATTTCTGCTCTGCAAATCATTTGTAAAACGTAAACTAAAATTACAACAACACCAACAGCAGCACCAACAAGGCTCTGTACATATTTCTTGTCCTATTAATCAGAACTAATACTGAGATATTAAAGAGGATACTGGGAACACTATAAACACTGGTTATAGTACTTTATTAATTAACAATTAACAATTTTCCTCTTCGGTGAGTATGTCAAATGCTGAGACATTACTCTGAAAGTACTAAGCATATTCTCGGGTCCTGCTGCCAGACGACATTCCTCCTGCAGTATACCTTGAATGCTGTAAGTCCTAAGCATATTCCCTTATCCTGCTGCCAGACGACATTCCTCCTGCAGTATACCTTGAACACTGTAAGTCCTAAGCATATTCCCTGGTCCTGTTGCCAGACGACATTCCTCCTGCAGTATACCTTGAATGCTGTAAGTCCTAAGCATATTTTTGGGTCCTGCTGCCAGACGACATTCCTCCTGCAGTATACCTTGAACACTGTAAGTCCTAAGCATATTCCCTGGTCCTGCTGCCAGATGACATTCCTCCTGCAGTGTACCTTGAACACTGTAAGTCCTAGGCATATTCCTTGGTCCTGCTGCCAGACGACATTCCTCCTGCAGTATACCTTCAACACTGTAAGTCCTAAGCATATTCCCTGGTCCTGCTGTCAGAAGACATTCCTCCTGCAGTATACCTTCAACACTATAAGTCCTAAGCATATTCCCTGGTCCTGCTGTCAGAAGACATTCCTCCTGCAGTATACCTTGAATGCTGTAAGTCCTAAACATATTCCCTGGTCCTGCTGCCAGATGACATTCCTCCTGCAGTATACTTTGAACACTGTAAGTCCTAAGCATATTCCCTGGTCCTGCTGCCAGAAGACATTCCTCCTGCAGTGTACCTTGAACACTGTAAGTCCTAAGCATATTCCCTGGTCCTGCTGTCAGAAGACATTCCTCCTGCAGTATACTTTGAACACTGTAAGTACTAAGCATATTCCTGGGTCCTGCTGCCAGACGGCATTCCTCCTACAGCATACCTTGAACACTGTAAGTCCTAAGCATATACCCTGTTCCCTGTCTGCATACGACAGTCAATAATAATAAACCTGCTTCAGGAACATACCCTTGTTGTTGTTTTCTTGTCATAAGTTCGCTGCTTCTTTGTAGCTTTCCCACTGTCTATATCTGGCTCATCAGAAGCACTAGGATCTGGGACTATAGAATTAGAAATAATCAAATCTTGGACATACATGTACTGTGTTCCTCAGTAAAGATAAGAAACAATAATAATAATAATAATAATAATAATACTAACAGCAATGATGATAATGATGATGATACTTCATCTTAGAAATGTTTTGAAGAACCTTGGAGAACTCTGACCAGTAATCTTCAAAAATTCTTCAGAAATAGTCAAAAAAGTCCAGAAAATATTTTGAACTGGCGTAGCTCAGACTGTAAGTGTATGGCTTTTGGTGCAAGAGGCCCAGGTCTGTTTCAACTTCTCTCTATTCCATTTAGGTTGTGAAGGGGTAAAGTGTGCACCGTCAGCTTCTATTGATACCAGCTTCAGTTAATGTAATTTAATTACTTTACCTTACCTTTGAACATATGTGGAAATATTTTAAACTAAACATTTGGACAATTTTCTGGTCAACTCATGAAATCTTTCAACGTGCTCACAAATCTTCAGAAGTGTTTCTAAGTGTTCAGGGTTTGTATAAAAAATCGATTGGTTTCAGAAACAATTAGAGATTAATTGTAGGTATGAACAGATCTGACTTTTTTTAAAATTTTGATTAATTGGCATATCAGAGTAGTGTAAATTTGAGATTCTGCTATTGAGTGAATGTATAAATGGAAGCTAGATTTAATGTTGTGCAACATTTAGGAATCTGGTTTAAAAAGAAACTGAATAAATTTTTTTGTCTACAAAATATAATTTCTTTAAAGCATGTGTTTACTGAACAGAACTGAGAAATTCCTTATTGCTCAACTTTTCTGCAATTTTGAAAAGCTGCACAGTAAATATTAATTGACATGATACAATTAATTTTAATTGTACGTCTGGCAATACAATTAAGGATTAAATTTGTTATTGAAGAAGCAAGGAATTACGCTACTCATATGATTAGATAAGAAATATGGCTGTGCATTTTACTTGTTTTGGCATTCATGTTTTGATCATCAATCAGCTATGCTTTTTCACTGGTACATAACATTATTAACAATTTAACCTCACTGCCTTAGAAAAATCCAAAATATAGCTTTTATCAGATTTCTATTTTCTTACCTGCTGACCAAACTTTGATCTTTTTATCCCAAGAGCCACTACAGAACTGAAACAGACAAATTACTGCCATATTAGAATTTATGACTAACTGACCAAAATACCATCACACTGTTTATTGTTTTACAGCATCATAAGTGTGGTTGTCCCTTCCAATAAAATATTTTCTTAATTGCTCTTGCAGATATTATAATACATTTGAAAAGATATCATAACTTTCTTTCTTTTTGACTGCATGAAGCTGACAGGCAAGAAAAACAAGTGTTCAACATAATTATGTTATAACAAATATTTATGATATATATCATGTGTACTGTAACTTAGTAGAGATAACACTTTTAAAAACTATACAAAAAGTTGGTAGCCAAAACACAAAAGGCCAATGAATATTAATGGTATATTTCACACAAAAAATGTATGTTTGTCAGTGGTTGTGATCCATGATAGTGGTGTTTTTAAATATATATTATAATTGTAGATATAAAATCTGACCAGAACACTGAACCATCTAACCTAGTGGCTGTCTGACTTGATTAGTCTAATACTATTTTTCAGGCTGCCAATATCCTACATTGTAACTTTTCTTTTTCTTCTACATAAACATTGTATACAATCAATGTAGATATGAATAAAGTTGTTGTTGTTGTTGTTGTTGTTGTTGTAAGTTGTACATTGTTTCTTATAAAAACATCTTGCAAAATTAATTTAAATATTCTTGCTGTTTTACAAAACAAATAATATTGAAAACAAAATTTAAATTAAATTTTGTTTCCCCCAAATTATAATATTTACAGGATCATATTCTTGACAATCCTCCAAAATTGCAAACAAATACAAATATGAAGATAACTTCAACTTTAAATTTTAATATAAACCTGTTCAAATCATAAAGCATTACCTTTGTTTTATTTGGGTTAACTGCTACAGAGTCCACACTTTGTGAGTGACCTTTACAGACATGTACACATTCTATTCTCTGGCTGTCACATATCCACTGCAAAATGTAGCAAATATATTAATAACAGTTATGTAATTACCAATATCTAAAATTCAGTTATATACATATAACTCACAGCTTCTGGTATTGATATTTCATAAAAACATTATTATAAATTAACAAGGTTTCAAAGATTTAGAGAATCAATAGTGTTCTTTCTCTAATGAATATGAAGAAAAGGAAATTAAAATTATAGTTCCTCAACTGGGTGAGGAAGTTTGAATTCCTCTGGATTAACAGTGCCCATATTGAGCAGAGGATATTGGCAGGAATATAAGCAAGATTAGTGCTATTCAAACAAAGTGTTATTCACTTGTGGTTTTTGGACACATGATCTGTCTGATGTAGTATCCGGATGTTATGCTGTTTGCACAACCTCTAGATTCTGTTCTAATTCAACCCTAGTTACCCCTTACATACATGTAAGTCAGGGGGTATTGTTTGTATTAACCAAGTTTGTAGGGTTCTCATTGTTTTTGTATCTACCTGTAGCATGGTCATGTTAAACACTGCAGAAATGTACATACTTTGGCCCCCAGGATTCATCACTGGTTTGATTTTGTGACATATTATGCATATTTGCAAGTTGCGTTGCATTAAATATCTGGGGACTGTGCTGACAGGATCATCACCTGCACATAACTAGGTTTTGGAAATGTAAATTTAGAGACTGCAAGTAATTTGCACTTATAGCACACAAGATGCAGGTTTCAAGGATTGTGCAGAGATTTTGAAATTTAAGTTCTCCTGAATTTGGATTTATTACCTTTCATGAAAACACCAAAGGCCTGGTGACTAAAGTGCAATGTGTCTATAACAAGAGGGTGCTTAACTATCAACCATTCAGTGACCTTCAAGTTAATTAGGATGTCCTGAGGATTGGCTGAGTTCATGTGGGTGGTAAGACCAGACACCAGAATGGTGGTTACCTGGGGGGGGGGGGCGGGGTACTCACTCCATTCTGGGTAGGGATGTGCCGCCAAACGAAGAAATTCCGACCCCATGCTAGGGTAAATTATCTCAAATTTGATACTATTTTTATACCCCATTCTTGAAAAAAGTTGATTTTCCAGGGCCCAAAAGTACCAAATTTCCAAAAATTGTTACCACGTTCTAGAAATGGATCACAATTTTGCATGAAATGATACCCTGCTCTAGCATAAAACCCTAAAATTCATACCCTGTTTGGCAGCACATACCCGTATAGCCAATAATGTAGGAGAGTTCCCCCCTCCCAGGGGTGGTTATAAACAGGTCTTAAGCCTGTTATTTTGTCTAATACTTGTTGAAGAACTGCTAATTATAAAGATGATTTGGGTGCAGAACAATCAATTGCTTTTCACCTCCACCAAAGTGGTGAATGGAATTTACAATTACTACAAAATGAATATAATTATTAGACATATTGTGCCAACCAAGCAGTTACATCAAGCAACTTAATATCTAGAACTTACCTCAGATATATGAATTGACTGGTCTTGTGAAGCCGACACAAACAATCCTCTGTCATTATCTGGGATGATGCAAATTTATATATTTTTTATATAATTAATATATATTATTTTTTAATTAATACTAAAATATCTGGAGTAGTTAGTTATTATGTTGGGTTCATTGTCACTGCAGTTGGTGGAGCTGAACTGCAAAAGACACAGTTTATGAGGCTGTACTATATGGTCCATGTGTGACCTCAGAACACAGCCTGCAGCTAGATGGCATAATTAAGCTACATGTAGAGATGAAGTCAACAAGTGTATGGGTTCTTTTAAGTCCCCTAACAGAACGTCAAGAGACTAGATCAATGCCTTAATTTCAGAAGGTGTGGATAAAGAAGGACACACAAATACAACCCTGGTGAAGGCTGGGAATTGAACCTGGGATGTTCTGGTTGAGAGTCAGAGATCTAACCGACTGAGCCAACCACTGACACTCACACAAATTGATATGATAAGACATCTATAGTAATTGATCAAGGCAATTAACATTCACATTAGTTAAAGAGATGACTTCAATGTTCAAGAAAATTATGAACTTGAAATAGTGTACAGTCACGTTAGACTAAAGAAGTATACATTAATTATCTAATATAAACAGACGCAAAGAAATAAAACCTTTTCTTATCCAGTCCACACTCTTAATAGGTGCTGCATGACTTTCCACTGCTGCTAGTCGACTGCCTATAGTGATGAAATCAGTTATTAATAATTATTAGAATAGGAATGTGAAGAAAGTTGTTGCGAAACTGAGATATATACATGCAAGCCATGTAATATATAACCAGCTGAATGCAAAGCTTAAATTCTTTTTTGTAATGTCTAGCATCATAAAAGAGGAATAGCAATAAGGGGTGTGGCTCCTTGCCCCCCTTCCCTCCTCACAAACACACCCCTAAACCTTTTCCTGGTACTAGACATGGAAATCCATCACAAATCTATTCACAGCTATGTGTACATCACACCTACTACATGTATAACCATGCAAGCTTACCTTCTACATTCCATATGTATGCAGAATTGTCGTAGCTACCACTGAGGAGACTGATAAAAAATAATCAAGTGAACATATTTTTGGAATGAGTAACACAATGAATTTCAAAATTGTTAAGAATTAGTGCATGTTATTTGGCATGTTATATGAAGTAGTCCAGATTCTACTAACTCATTCCCATGACAACAATTATCCATTTATTAATTATTGTTGCCATCTTGGATTGTTTTATTTTTGAAATGTTTGCTAATTTTCTCTAAAATTACGAGAAACAACAAGGAAACATCATTTCACAGGATAAAACTTTATAACAAAAAATAACAAAAAAAATTAAAGTTTAAAGCCATTTTTCTCAAAACAGTACACATTTTGAAAGCAATATCTAATTTACATAATTTATTCTGCAGAAATTATGAGTTCTAACATCATCAAATTGAGAGCTCTCAAGTCTCATGCATTTCGTTGTAATCTCATGCATTCACGTCGACACAAGCATTTCTCACACATTGGCACTCTTCTGGTAGGTACATGTAACTCTACTTTTAAGCTTTCAGATCAGAAGTGATCATCGTTGTAATCTCATGCATTCACGTCGACACAAGCATTTCTCACACATTGGCACTCTTCTGGTAGGTACATGTAACT
>JANVCJ010069605.1:0-12815 GCA_026413505.1 Epizoanthus ramosus
TAATTTGTGATCAATTACGCCAGTAATCGGCATGTGCCTAGAATATGTACTTACTTTCACTCTCCGAAAAGTTCAGAGTTTAAAATTAACGTTTTCTTGAGAAATCGTCGACAAGATCCAATTTCCTCACCTGTTCGCTAAAGTTCTTGTCCTGATTACCCATCATGCAACTGACGTGGTGAACCGGTCTATTAGGAAAGATTTAAATGAGTCAACTGATGCAGCATTTCTAGCTTGGTCAGGAAGATTATAGCCTGCGTGAACAGACCCCTTTCCTCTCACTCGAGCCAGGAAGATTATATATTCCATTCTGGAATCGCCGAACGTGGTAGAAATGATGATCTGTAGCAGTTTTTATTTGCTCAGTCTGATGTTCCTGAAACAGTTCTAGCTGTTCGTTTTCCTGGTTGGGCGTTCTTTGCACAGCAATCGTGTAAAATTGGCGCCAGTACATGAGTATGAGTCGACTTATGGCTCGGCGTTATTGTAAGCTCTGCCAGCAAATGTTTTTGATCATTCGCGTAACCCAATGAAGTCCCGCCTGTAATCTCCTGTAACGAATCGTGCCGCTCTGCGTTGGACTTTCTCAAGTGTAGCAATGTTACCCTCTCGTATTGGTTTTGTTTGATTTGGTTGAGATAGAGCCAGTTTATATGGGTGCTCCAATCTAGATCTGAAGTAACTATATGATGGAAAACAACCCTAAACCTTCGGTATATAGTGATAAGCAAGTGCCAAACGGTGTTAAATATTTTCACAGATTTCCTACAGAGTCTAGAAAGTCACAGGAATGTAAATAGGGACGGGGTAAAAAATAGGATTTTCTGCGAGCTCTACACTCAGCGCCTGGGTCTCCGAGGATGTCTTTTCATTGGATGGTACATGTTTTGGGCCCATGTTATTGAAGAGATTCCGGACTGATCCTTCAATTGTAGATGCCGGAATCGGAGTCAGACCAGTTTTCTATTTTGCAACCCACTGAGCCGATCCATCCAAAAGCGCGGAATCCGGAATCCAGGTCCAAAGGAATGTAAAGCCGCGGATCCTGAACTCGTCGTCCATGGATTACAGATTATACAGATATATACAGGTGCTCCCCACGGGCCTTTTCAGCTATCTGTTTACATGAAATACAAGGGTTCAGCAGTTGAGGGACTTAGGCAGATCGCTGAATTAATGCGGTTCACAACGGTTCTCTCTTGAGACGTTGAGTAGTGCCCTCAGTAAACAGACTACAACAATGGCATTAACCTACTCCTATCGACAAGTGTGTGGGTTCTTTTAAGTCCCCCGCGATAGAATGTCGAGAGACTAGACCGAACGGCTTAACGTCCCTGTCCACGGACGGTGTGGCGAAAGAAGGTCGCACAAATACAACCCTCGGGAAGGCCGGGGATGTAAATGGATTCTCTTTCAAAATAGTGGAGCAAATGTTTCATTTCTATATTTCAATATTTGAAATAAATAATAAATTTATAATGTGGAGACATTGTCTCAAAATTTCTTGAAAGCAGACGACTTAAATTACTTGTACGCAAGTCGTGGCGTCTGCTTTGAAAGCTAACATAATTTCCAAAAAGAAGCTGGTTCTGATATTTATAGCACAATGGTTTTATATACGGCCATGAAACAGCGCCATTCATTTTATGGCGTACCGTTGGTAATTGTCCATCGTATTAAGATGTGTTTGTTTAATATGTCGCTCTACTCTGAAGTGATTTGAAGGTGTAAATAGCACTTTAAGTAAGCTTTTGAAAACTCTCTCTGCATACATTGTCTGTATGGTAATCGTGATTGAACTTTGGATGAGACGTGTATAGTACTGTATGCTGAAGTTAGAACTTTTTGAGTTGTGAGAAAAAAACTGTTAAGTCTGTTAAGTTAAGCTATAAAGTAATAGTTACTTTTAGTCTTATGGTTGACAAACAGTGTATACAACAGTGTCGGATGTGAGCTACATGGATAACAACTCAACTATTGTGTATAAACAGCGCGTATAACTAACTTGTTTTGATTTGTACTTGATCTATAATTGATTCTTTTCAATCTATCTGAAAACAATTCAAAGCCCAAGAGAATAGAGGTCTTGGGCTGTCTGCCTCAGTGAGCGAGTTACTAAGGTTACAGTTATTTAGCAGAACGTTTCAGTACAAAAAACACGTCCACAGTTAATTGAATTAGTAAAACTGCGTAGAAGTGACGAAGGATACTTGATGGACACGTAATGGAAAAGTGGAGTTCAGGGAAAGAGTTCAGTTGATATGTCAAGAATTATCAATTTGTCATTATAATTGGCTTGGACAATGATGGAAAATTAAGGCAAAACTTGTTTAACTGAGCTAAACTGATAGACAAAGAAAATATGAGTAGAAAGCCTGCCATGGGAAGACAAAAATCCGTGCTTAGTAGAAAACGAATAGGCGATAAAGGCACGTCTTTGCCAAGTATTATAGAATCGGAGAGAACTGCTTCAACCACGAGTCGGGAACTCGGTGAAACTAAAAGCTCGGCTACTGCATTTACAACAGAAAGCGAGAACAAACAGAGAGTTTACAAGATCTGTTCAGAACAACCAGATGAAGATGTAAAAGATATTAAAGGCGATAAAACTGGAAGGTGTAACAACGGCTTACCACTGACGCAGCGTCGACGAGAGAAACGCAATAACTCGATATATTATCTTTCAAGAGAAAAAGAGCCGAAGAAAAGCAAAGGAAAGCAAGTACAAAACAAAGTGGAAGAACCGGGAGAGGTTAGAAAAGAAGAAGTGCTAGACTGCGGCAACACGGAACATGTTATGAGAGTTCTATCAAGGTTTTATGAAACATTAGAAATGAAATCCTCGCAGCAGAGCGATCAGAAAGTGAGAGTAACACGGAGTCAAACGTTTCCCGCATTTGAAATGAGAACAAGGTACACAGACTTGAACAGCACTCAAACGAGAACAAAACATGGTTTATCTAAAAGTTTAAGGGACCCTGTAACCAAAACTCTAGCTAGTACTCAATCAGATGTCCCGAGAGCATGGGCAAGCAAAAGTAGGACTCTCACATTTCATTACTCTCGGCCGCTTAGCTTCAAGGTCCTGCAGACAAAAGTAACAGCTTCTCGACCGAGGTCACTGTCAACTTTCCGGGAAACAGGACTAAATGTACAGTGTAGCAATCGAACTAGCTTTCTACCGTTGACAGGAATAGACCCGTTACGAAACGAATCGTTAGCAACACCTCAACTCGGATCTCACGCAGTAACCTTCGCCAATTTACCCGGCCGGCGTGCAACGGCACCATGACTACCGAACCTGCAGAAAATGTTCCCTCGCACTACAGTCTACACGTACACGAAAAAGAACAAACAAAATTATGACTCTATCGACTGGGATTTCATGTTGCTGAGTACTTCTGTAACTATATTAATCGTTTATCAGTATTTCGGAAAAATTTCGACTACTCACAAAACAGCTTTTTACAAGTTTCTTTGTACAGGTTGTACGGGTCGTCACTTTTGGTAGCAAAGTTTGTGAAAATAGAAATGTGTGCTAATGTGGCTTTGTGTGTGGTGAACTAATAAATATATGATTACCAGGGTTTCTATGATAGTTTGCTGAGATTGTATCATGCATGTTGTATACGTTCCTTCGCCGTATAGCGGCTTGCTTTGGTTGCATCTACTGCATGCACGTGAACTCAGTTCGGCCGAGTTTTTTTCTACACCCTCCCCCACAGCATTACGTATTTGCACCTCTGGCCACCATTTTACTTTCGTGTACAACTAGACTATTACACTGTCTGTGTGTTCAAAGGTATATACCAGTGCTTTTGCCGGTATAAAGCACCGAGTTCCTTGCAGCATGGCGAGTATCAGTATATAGGTCCAATACTGGATAATCTATTCACCTTTGCTGGATGGAAATTAATCACCAAAAATTTGATCATAATGACCCATAATGTGTTGCTGCGAGCCTGCATGACTCGACAATCATCCCGACTCGGCTCACGACCAATGACATGAATGAACATTTAGGTAATCAGTAGTGGCAGTTGTAATCTCAATAATCCCACAATAGTTCCCTTGTTTTAATGTGTCGAGGGTTGCATGTTGCTCGTAAGAAGTTCAACAAAGGATGATTTCTAACTACAATCCGAGGAGTGTTCAATGGTTCTTCAAAATATTTAAGTGCTCGCAAAATTTGGCCCTTGCTCGAATTGCTCGCAAAATTTTGGAGGGTGCTCGCTTGCTCGAATTCGCTAATTCTTGAAATTTAGTGCTCGCTTGCTCGTGCTCGCAAAAAATAATGCTCTGCTCGCATGCTCGCAAGTGCTCGCAAAGACCATTCGATACCCCTAACTAAAGCGCGTTCTGCTTAGTAATTACTGACTCTGCCTAGCTAGCGCGCCTGAACACCGAATGTGATGCTTCCACACTGAAATCAAACGTTATACCTTGGCCAGTTTGCTAAAAGGGTGGAAAATCTACTGATACCGCAAACTTCCTATTCAAAGCCTCGACGTTATTTTTGAGCTTCCCCCCCCCCCCCCCTCCCTCTGAAAATAAACCAAAACATTTAAGCGCAAAAGTACTTCAGAACATACGTCCACCCGTAAATAAGCGCATTAGCTCACATTTGTATACTAATACATGGCTTAAAGTAAAAGACAGAGACTGAAAGAGCGGTTCACTAGGATAAGACACCACTGGCGCTATGTTTGCAGGTTGTGCCACTGCCGCATGCGTCGCCAATTACGGTAAATTCGTGGAATTCAAAGACAACCGAAGTATAAATCTTGCAAATTCGAACTAAAAGTAGGCTAGCTGGTAGCAATATATACAAACAACAAATGTTGAACATTTGTCACACGCATCTTAACATCACCGAAGGGACACTGATGCCACAAGACAGAACAACCTACTCAATGGCACCGTGCAGCGTACAATGGCGTGAGTATTTTCAAAAGTAAATCTATAAGTTACCTTTATCATTTCATTGTCCTCATCATGGCTCATTTGAATATAAATACTTTTTCCTTTATATTTAGTAATACAAGCAGAATGCGAATTAGGGGCTACGTGACGTCAAAATCGATGTTTTCCTGCTCTGCCATTTCGTAAGCCGAAGCGACGACATTCGTCGTTGTAACATATTTTTTGAAAAACTACTGCTTTGAAGTCGGCAGTCATCATACCGGTCCTCATTTCAAGCGGAAACGTTTGTAAAAATGTAAGCGAAAACCAGTTTTATTATAACGTATTGAGTTTCTGACCGACGACATTGTGGTTTTGTTCCGTTAAGGAGAGCGCATGCAGAAACGTAATCTGATGGCTGCGATCACACACACACGTGCACACACACACACACACACACGTATAGACTTACACACACACACACACACACACACACACACACAGGTGTATAAACCCACACCCACATCCGCATATATCCTATGAGTGCATGTTTCAAACCCGGCTAACACCTTCTGTTATTCTTGCCATTCACTGTAATGTTCCTGTCATAAAGACTGGAGAGAGCATTTCACATAAGAGAGAACTTGCGGCTCAGCTCAGTGGCATACACGTGATTTCACTTTCAACCTCGTCTATAATTCACTGCCGCCACCTCGTCAGGCAAGTCTGTTGGAACTAAAGCATTTAAGATGGCTGCCACCTGTTTTTCATTTTTGCTAGTCACTGAACGTTATCAGTGAAAGGCATACATTCGTGGCAGATTGCTACCAGTTGTTGGAACCTAGTGGTACAACAACCCTTCAGCTTGTCGACCCATGGACTCCTAGCACAATTTCTTTTCACAGATTCATGCATATAGCATACATAAAATTGTTAAAATGGAAAGATCTTTGTAAAATTGTTACAGAAACTATAACGTTTATACTCAGGGTTTCACGGGCTACGCCGATCTTTATATAGTTTTATAATAGTTTACAAAGACCTTCCCATTTTAACAATTTATGTATTTGTTAGTTTTTATAACAATTTTTAAACAAAGATCTCTCCATTTTAACAATTTTATCCATTTTACGCTCTACACACAAGTGTAACGAGCTCTTTTCTTTTAAGTGGTTCCCGCAAATTACCTCATAAGTTAGTTACATACAGCATACATATACAGACAGCAAAGCCAGTTTCATACAATTTTATTGGCAGAATTTCATAATGTACCAAGCAGTAATTTTCTTTAATTTGCCTTTGGCAAAGCGATTGAAAAAGCAAGAATAGATTATTTTGAAAGTCTACGGAATGATCCATATAAGAGCACGAGGGTTTGACGCCAAGGGCTGTATTCCGGTGTTAATGCTCTGTATAACTAGGTGTTAACGACTGTATCAAGGTATTAATTGCATAACCTGATTGTATTAACTCGCGAACAGGAGTTCATAGTGACAGTAATGAAATGTACCCTTGCTCTGTACACGGACCATTACTTAGTATCATATTAATAAATAATCGAGCTGGATAGAGCCGGGTGTTTCCGGGCCATTGTCATGCCTTGTACTGAGGAAGAGCCATGAACATTTGGCAATGAACATGGAATTCTACTCTGGATGCACGCAAATTAATCTTTAATATTACACTTTACTGCTACATTTTACCTAGAAACGGCGGCTTCGCAATTTCAACATTAAGTTCTGTTAAACCTTATTCAGTTTTGAATCATCGGCTAATGCCACTCTTTCAGCCTGATAACATAATTACATCTGTAGGTAGAACCGAGCTCGTGCTTCCAAGTTTAGATCTTCTGTTTCTTCCTCCGCAACCTGGCACAGGCAATGGCCACGAAAACACCCGATGTACACAGCACAGTTAACCGATGTCCTGCTAAATAGCATTTTGCTGAAACCAAAATGTCCCAACTCTTGAACCAGTTGACAAATTTCATCAAATCAAAACTCATTTTTCATCTCTTGAAGAGTAGCAGTGTACGGTGATTTACTTGTTTTTCAAAACCGACTAAGGAGCCGAAAATCTCGATGACATTTCAATTTCTTCTGTTTCCGAAAAGTCGGCAGGACACAGGTTAACGTAGCAACTGACAGATTTTGTGTCACTACTGGTTTGACCAGAATAGCTTCTACAATAAATAATTCAAACAACTCGGAAATAAAGATATTCGAAAGTCCAGCTTTGAAATCTTATGATCGAATGTACCTATATATCAAATCACTCGTCTGGAGTAAGTCTAATTAAAAGGACTTAACGCTAAAAACAAAATTTCATAATTGACGCTTATATTGCATCAAATATCCAACCGCGTATCGCATAACGCAAAACAACAAGCGGTATTAAACAATACATATCCTATAATATTCTTTGTGACAACAACAAACTTTGTTGGTAAACAATGACTTTTACACTTTCAAATACAAAAATGCTGTTCAGAATTCAACGAAGCGATAACTTTACTGTGGTACGCATAAGTGTACTGCAGGGTCGACAAGGATTGTTCTTCAACACGTTGGATGCCACAACAGTTTGTATCGCTACAGTAGGGTTCGGTTAGGGCTATGGCTGACCCAGTACCAGCCTTCCCCGAGTTCCTACCCCATGCGCGGGGGCACTGCACGGGTTCAGCTGTTTGTTGCTCACAAAGATCATCTTAAAATACACGCCTCTTACTCCAAACCTAATAACAACCATAATGGCTGGCTATCGTTGTATTTATACCTAAATAGAAGATAGGTTTCATAAACCATACGTGTTCATCTTTTATCGCGAATGCTGGATGTTTGCTGGAATAATTCGAACCAGACTGCTTTTCGTGGAGGCAGAGGTCTGGCACTACAACACGGCTGCCCTACCTCGGATACAAATGAATTATTTGGGTGAGGTTTGGAGATTTGTGAGCTGCGATCTGTAGGAGGCCAATGTTTCAACCTTTTGTGAAATTATGGCGACGGAAAGCATCCGAAGAAAACACACCAGATGTAGTTCCAGGCCTCTACCTCCCCTCACGGTCTGACTACCAGGAATAAATGTTATCTCAATCAATCCTGCTTTAATAAGAAGAAATCTAACTGGTTCAACCACAGTGTAATCCCCAATAATTCTTGAATAATAATAAATTCAAAATATCAACAAAAACAAATAGGCAGGAAATACAATTCCACACTCTTGCCAATCAACTGGTTTATCCATAACTCGAATCTGTGTGCTTACACGCCACACAACTAGGCTCTGGATGTTATCTGATCAGGCTCGTGGAAACAGGAATCAACAGCCACCGGCCAGAGTCACTGATCTTATTGTGAAAACAGCCGAGTGCAGCTGACTGGAAAACAGGACCCAAACATGTCGAGCATTCATTCTGTTACTTTCATCTCATACTTCAACTATAAAGAACTACTACATTTTCTCACATAACGATTTCTTTGGATGGTAATCGCAACTAAAATCTTACCAAATGTGTTGACTGTCAAGAACTGTGCGCATACAAAAGGTTAGTTCACTGTTCAAATACGTTCGGCAAATTTACAGTTCTGTTGGATGACAGGCATAACGCCTAATGGTGATTCTCGACCCTTTCACAGACAATTGTGGAATGGAAGCTGCCATGATTGCCATCCTTTCGATTTGGTCAGTTCTTGTTCTTATATATTCTTTCTTACTCATGTTTCTTTCGATTGGTGATCGAGAAATGCTTATATCCTTATTAAAATTTACATCATCTAATGTATTTAAATTTCCAAAATAATACTTTGTTTGTTTCTGACTGCCAATTGACATCAACCATGTATGAACCACAAAATATTTTATCCTAGTTTAGTCATGCTGACAAATATAATAAAATTACCTCGAACAACAAATTGCGGATACTCTTCAGTTAATTCATATCGTTGCCAACGGACATCTTGGCTAAAATACTATCTATATACATACCTACAGTTGTACATACGTGTACCTGTCTGTGTACATACCTACAGTTGTGACTGTACATACGTGTACATGTCTGTGTACATACCTACAGTTGTGACTGTACATACGTGTACCAGTCTAAATAAAATTCTAAGCCAACAAGATGTATATTTATAAATATTTTAAATATTTATGCGAACTTTCTAAAATCAATATCCTCTATCAGTTCGTGACAATAATTATATACCAAAGACAATTTAACCTCTTTGTCAGGAAACTGATAACTACTGCCAGGTCATACCAGATGCAGGCAGTGAAACATTTCAATTTAACAAATTATTTTCCATATTACCTATGAAACTCCCATATATTTTGGTCCATATACGCTTCTTATTAACAGAGTGCGAGGTCCGTACGGTAAGTTATGAAGCGATTTTTCACCTCCTTAAGAGCTGAAAGTGCAGGCTACGAGAGGAGAGAAAAACTAAGATCCATAACTTACGGTACGGCCTGCGCTAACGAGGTTAATTTATTACATGTGATTGGGGGAACACTGTGGTTCCCTATGTGGGGTCACGACCTCAGATTGGCCAATCACGGTGCTTAGCAATGAACACCAACAGTAGATCACCGGTTGTTTGACATTGGTTTGCCCTTACTGTCCTCGTATTTCAAGTCTAATATGTACTGGACCAGTTTGTATTTCTATATCTTTGTATCAACTCAAATCTTACACAAAAAAAGATTTTGTTCATTTCATTCCCAAAATTGTACTTCAACACTGTCCAAGCAGTGTTTTTTTACGAAAAGGAAAGATTAATGGAGTTGAAAGATCTGGGAATGTAATTATTGGAATTGTTGAAAGAACACACAACCTTATACTTGCAGAATTATGGTCTGTGTCCTGTACCTACAGTACAGTTACTCAAATGACTATAGATTCTGTACCCCTTTGCACCCTATGGATCCACAATGGCGCTAAGAAACTAATGACTGCCCTAAGGGACTATAGTCTAGGTTTGCGTGGGCCCTAAGGGACTATAGTCTAGGTATTCGTGGGCCCTAAGGGACTATAGTCTAGGCTTTTCGTGGGCCCTAAGGGACTATAGTCTAGGTATTCGTGGGCCCTAAGGGACTATAGTCTAGGTATTCGTGGCCATAAGGGACTACGGTGACAATCTGATAGACCAGGAATAAAATGTTCAGTGATACGTATGCTTTGATTTCTTGATATTCTACTATTAAAACAATGCAAGGAACTACTGGGATATATTTGCTCACTGAATCATAAGATTTTAAAATTAATTAAGTACTATTTGGAATAGTGTAATGAAAGACTTATCATCTCAAGTGGATATGACCTTTGAGTGGATCAGGAGTCTCCTGACTCGGCCCCCACGGACATTTTCTGGAATGAGACAAAATCGACAGCGTTATAAGGGTACTTAAGTGAATCTGGTTCCTGGAGACTCGTTTATAAAAACTGGTTTAAGGCAAAACCGGCAAGGTTCAAGGTTCGCCTTTTTATTGGGAACTTGTAGGTAGTAAAGAAAAGAAGGAACTGAAACAAAAGGAGTATTGAAGCCGATAAATTTTAACTGGGAAGAGAAAAAGGAAATAAATGAGGTGATAAAAATGAACTGAAGGGAGGTGAAACAGAAAGCAGAATATTAAAGAGAGAGAGCTCACATATAACTAAGTATAGCAAAGTGAGGAAATGTACAGTGCATTACATAGAATGATAGTTGCTTGTGACTCATTTCTGTGGCAAGTGAGCTGGCTGGCTAGTACATAGCTAAGTACAGCAAAGTGTGGGCATGAAGGTATAGTGATAAGTAATGAGTGCAAATGAAGATGTTTGTGTGACTCACTTGCTGCCGTGGCGGGTGAGGCGGTTGGTGATCTTGCGATACTGCTTGTGTTCCTGTTCCAGGCTAATCACGTGCTTCCTAAGTTTGGTGAGACTTCTTAACTTCTCTCTCATCACTGCTCCACGAAGGTCCCCCTCGGCATAATTTTCTAACTCGCTTTCACATTCACCTGAAAAACGGTTTCAAGTACAAATAAAACAAATGGTTTTCCTTGGTCCAACCTAATACATAACTGTATGACCCTGGCAAATCCACTGTATGTTTTAGTATGCATGACAGCTAACCAACATCTGGTACAGACGCCAAGCAGTTGCCTTCCTTCTACACGCTATTGCCTTACAGGTAACTTCCAACTCTACTTAAAACTGGGACCAATGAGCACAAAGCAGTTCATAATCACGCAGCCCACTTCTTTCAAAATGTAAGGACGCTCAACGACCATTCACGTCATTTTTGCGGGCCTGGCGACAAGATAAACATCATCACCTTCAGCCAGTTCAGGGGAAAGTCAATAATATCATTGCAAGAATTGTATTTTCAAGGTAAATGTGTGGCCTGCCGGATAGTTGTTTTACGGACTTTTGTTGACTTTGTCGAAATTTTAGATTTCAAAGAACTTTTCAGTACTTAACTTTTTTTGCAAAATTTAAGACATGTGAGGACCTGTGCGCACCATGTTGTGAAACTATTAAAATAGCCGGAGTCAGCAATTCTAAAGGGAGTGGGAAGTTGGCAAATAATGCTTACTCTCTCCAATCCTCTTCTTTTCCATTTTCTCACCGTTATTCACAGATTCCTACCCCCTCCCCCCCCCCTCAATTTCTTTACAACTAGGAGGTAAACTACTCAGTTTGCTGTATTCTTCACCTCTCTTCTTATTTAGAACTATGTGTATAACATCAAGAATGTTAACCATTTCTTGCGTAAATGTAGGCACGATTCTTTGCAATCTGATGTGTCGACATTACTTTACATGTTACTGCCGAGTCTGCCGGAACACTTACAGTACAACTCATCCAGTTTGTCAAGATTCACCAACAGTAAGGAATGAATTCTTTCTATTTCTCTGTCGCAGTCTATCACAACATTGAAACACTTGGGCTGTGGCAACCTGCGGTAGATCCAGACAAAAAGATAAATACAGGAGTGTGGGTATGCGACACCCAGCTATCTACAGTTGGCACCTGCATCTATCAATCATACTTGGACAGGGAATTTGACCCAAAACATAAAAGACAACCAAATTCCTGAGGGTGAAGCAAAAGATTATTGTCCAACTTATAGCCAGAACATACCAAGGAGTACTCACAGTTGGATCTTGATATCAAATTCCCCACCCAAGGAAGATGAACATAATTAACCTAATTCCCAACCAACTGCCTCACCCCCTCCCCCCTTGGGGTGTACAGTGTTAGGTGCATTAGGATATGATAAAAGGTGGTCTTAAGTTACCACAGTCATTTTATAAATTGTTTTGCTTACATATGGCAAAGCGAGTCTACAGTAGATCTCCCTAATGCAAAGCAAGCTAACACTGCACACCCGAACTAGTCTACGATGACTATTACCAAGATAGATTCATGGAAAGATTGACGGTACAATGATTCTCGGCGCCAGTATATGCTTGGAATATCGGGGCTCTAACTAACGGTCAATACTCAAACATGACGAGAGCACCCACCTTGCACTGAGAACCTGGACAAAAACTAGACAACCCAGAAAACCAAGAAAAACCCGGAAAACCAAGAAGAACCCGGAAAACCAAGAAGAACCCGGACAACCAAGAAGAACTGGGAAAACCAAGAAGAACCCGGAAAACCAAGAAGAACCGGAAAAACCAAGAAGAACCCGGAAAACCAAGAAGAACCCGGAAAACCAAGAAGAACCCAGAAAACCAAGAAGAACCCGGAAAACCAAGAAGAACTAGGAAAACCAAGAAGAACCGGGAAAACCAAGAAGAACCGGGAAAACCAAGAAGAAACGGGAAAACCAAGAAGAACCCGGAAAACCAAGAAGAACCCGGAAAACCAAGAAGAACCCGGAAAACCAAGAAGAACCCGGAAAACCAAGAAGAACCCG
>JANVCJ010069616.1:0-12815 GCA_026413505.1 Epizoanthus ramosus
TCTACTCTTCAAGAGATGTAAAATGAATGGTCATGTTATGGGTTTGTGTCAACTGGTTCAAAAGTTAGGCTGGGTGGAAATTCTGAACTCTTCATCTGTAAGAAATAAATAACACCAAACACTTCTACTCTTCAATAGAATGTATAAAATAAATTCTCGTATTATGTGCTTCGCCAACTGGTTCAAATGTTTAGTTCTTCTAAAGTTCGTGAACATATATGCCTGTTAGCGCCAACATTATAACAATTGCAAACTTGTAAGAGGAAAAGTCTCTTTCTGTAAAATATCATGGACAAGTAAAGAATGATGCAGTGTAGGCAATCCATATACTATGTAAACTACAATTAACCATGATCACCACAGTTCTATGGTTTATTGATTTATTGTATTGCTGGTCCCTTTCTTAATACCATAATACGATCCTGTTAATTACACACCGGTGCTGTTATATCTTCTTTAATGTTTTCATAACTCTTTAGATAGTTCCGTTTTCTATATAACTTAGTATAGATTTTTTTATATTTTGTATTTCAAAGTATTGTATTTTATAGATTATAGTCCTTTGATAGAGTAAATTTGTAAATGTAGTTTTAGTTTGAGGGCCCTCACGAAAATCGCCTCCCAGTGACTGAGGCCTCCTCGGTAAAGATTAATAAACTAACTAACTAACTATATAACATTGGCGGAAACCCTGATAGTAGTGGTCCCTCCCATCTGAGCAGACTACCCGCTAATTGTAGCTCAGCTCACGTATCTGACACTACAACCGTATTGAATACTTTCCGTTTCTCCAAGAAATACCGGTTTTCCCTTTTGATATTTGCATAATTTTAACTCTGGGCCCAGTTGTTCGAAAGTGGGTTAAGATTAACCCAGGGTTAAAATTTTAACCTGCTGTTTGGTTTACTTCTTTGTAGACTGATTTGGGCTGACATGTTGGACTATTATAATTTAGTTTCTGAGTTACGTCAAGACTACTTAGTAGGTACCGTTGTACGTATTCCTAGATGAAGAAATTTCCATTTGAAATCTGGCCTAACCCTGGGGTAAAGTTAACCTACATTCGAACAACCGGGCCCTGGAGAAGAATTGCATACCCATGCCAAGTGAATTGTGAATATTATTAGTGTCTATAGCATTTACGAATTATTACACGTACCTCAAGTTCCATTTTGTGGTGAAACGGATCCCAATAAAATGGAAAAAGTTCTTTCTGAACGACTGGTGCCATCGTGAGTGAATACAGAGCGGGTTTGTGTTCGCCTGTCAGTTCCTTTGGTCTGTTTGCTTAAGTTATTTGTATGATGTATGTAGCATCATATATCATTTATAATTCTACATTCATCATACAAAGAAATCAATTCAAACAGACAGACAGACAGGAATGTAGCATTATAATATCATTTTGTATACGGTTGCTGGTCAGAGCGCGGTACGGTGGATGGAACGGTTGTCGCTCTTGGGGTTCAGCAATCAGGAATAAGTGCAGTGAACGTAAGAATACAAATCTATGGAAGAATCTTAAAATCGGCTTTAAGTAAGAAATTTCGACGCGTTTTGATAGTGTTTTTCAGTTCGGTTTTGTAGATCTTAGCCGAGTCAGCTGCGTGATGCATCAGTTACCATGGCTAACTTACCTGCTATTTTAAAAAGTCTTGTGTTCCGGTATGGTGCTTTTTCGATTCTTGATTCTACGCAGCCAACAGCAATAGCAATAGCAAATTGTTTCATGCACAAACTCAAGTCATGGCAGGAATCGACCTATTTTTACTACTCGTCGGCAGAGTTTTAAAATATTTCTTTGCTCAGATAATTTAATTTCAATCAAGGAAAGGGTCGTGTTTATTGGGTTAATACAGTTTTAATTAAGCCAATAGAGCTCCAGCTGAGCCGGTAAGAATGAGAAAAGGTCAATATCCGAGTTCTATTGTATAACAAAGTGATTTATTTGATAACTAGACTGTTAGTGTTATGACATAAATGGCATTGCACAGTCGCCACGTAATGACCTTAAGCTGATATCATTGGGATTATATGACATAAAGACAGTGAAACATAAAAACGATGGAAGTTTTGTAACATTACAAAAAGAACGCTGTGAATTTAAGGCCCTAAGAATAGGCGCACATTCGATCAAATGTTCCTACCTTTTCTTAAGTACATTCACTATCATCGCCATCGGCATGTTTTGTCGGCGGTAATTGCAACAGTGCCACGCGCGAGGACGCGCAATCGGCATAACAGGCTACAACAGTGTTGTTTCAGTGGAAATGTCGACATAACTGAAAAAAGAATTAAGTAAAATATAGTGAAGTCTGAAGAGAAAGTGCGAAATCTTTTCCTGGTGACCCGTCTAAACGACCCCATATTTGTGAAGGTAACATTAATAGTAATAGCAATGGTAGCAAATATCGGGACAGGTCAAAAAAGGGCATCAGATTGTTGTATATCCCAACAAAGAAACGGTAAAGAGCAAGAAACAGGATGTTTTTATATTTACAATGGTTTCTAAGCGACGAACCGTTCCATAGTCTATGGTTGGGAAAGGGATTGTTTGCAAGTGATCTGTTTTTAAACTTCCGCTTCAAATTATTTTTTCTACTTCTCCCTCAGACCTTCTTTTTACAGCGTTCAATCTTCTTTTCACGACCATTTCAGTTTTAAAACAATCTTCCACTCCCACCTGCACCCCACTCATATCAAATGATCGAACCCTAAGACTTAGAAGAATGCAAATCTCCCAAATATTGCAAAGGTACGTGCAAGTATTCCAACTATCCGCAGCCTATCCCGGCATTGAGTTGATAGAGCAGTGCAGTTGCTAATTGATTTTTTCTAGGAAGTGAAAATCGTGAAACGTTCATGATGAATAACAGTGGTGCAGAGAAAACAATGACTTTTTTAAATGCAGTATTTCAACAGTTTTGTTTTGAACCAAACAAGCGGAAGGTAAAAGTGGCCAACCTTAGGGCTACTTTTTTTGTTCATGCTGATACACATAACTCAGTAAAGATCACGAAGATAATCGCCCCACCGGGTGGTTTAGCATTCGTTAACGGTCTCGCCACATCGACATGGTTTAATAGTCTGAGAAACACAAAAGGATCAAAAAGTTTTAAAATGCTAATTTTCAACATCATTTGTCATCACTATTCACTGTCAGTTACATTTATCACTTAATAATATTTATCACTTAAGTTGAAACGATATGTTAAATGATGTAAAATGTTTCACAGCATTCTTTGTTCCCGCGGATGTGCGGTGTACTTATGCTGTTGCTCCTTTTTTACTCGTTTAAGAAAATCTCTATCATCTACAGTTACTTCATAGAATCAGTAATGTTTTCAGAAATTTCACCCTGATTTATATCGTTTTGTGGTGTCAGGATTTCAAAGAGCACCCTTAAATTCCGACTATTGGTTTAGGAAGCAATCTTTGGGGAGAGGGCGCTGTTACAGGTCAGCCGAGGGCCAAGTACACAGAATGCGACTCTTTTGTCTTGAATAACCTTTGTCTTGAAACCGAATCTTTCAACCAGAGGAGCATCACGTACAGACTAGTGGCCCAAAGGGGTGATTCTGATCGTGCGCCACTGCACGCGCCAGTCCGGCGCAAGCCGTTTCTTTCTTAGTCTTGTGTAAAAAATGTCCAAAAAAAATTTGCGCAATGAAAAGAACTTCTTATTTTTGCAAGTGCGCTGGCTCTGATAATGTCAATCCTTGATCAGAGCGGATTTTACTTGTTTATGCAAGTATCTCAGTGATCAGTGTTCGCACCAGATCTTATTATAATCAGTTAAAAAAATTTGTCGGAACTGAAAATTTTTGCTATATCAGTATATGACTGACAAACTAGACTCCATGCAATGTTCTAGTTTCACTACGTTCGGAATCGTTTTCTTCTGGTATTTCTTATATTTTTGGGCGAAAATTGATGCATTATTTTGAACTTGACATTGCATTTTGGCGAAATGTGCTTCTACATTTTTTCCGATGAGCAAAGGTTGCTCATCTTGCGGCAAGTATGCTCAGCAAGTGAAAAAAAAACCCAAAATGATAATATAATGCATGGCAGAAATATCCACAATGAAAAAAACAAAAAAAAAACAAATAAAATTATGGTAGATAGACAACATAAGTACGCACTAATAGTTAGCTACGTTGCATTCCGAGCTTGTGGGAGAAGTTGCAGGGCATAGCTATAAATAGATTTCCAGGGCTCTTCTCAAAGACAGGACCAAACCAGAGGTATGTTAAGGCAGATATACGGCGAGTTGATACGGTCGATGTACATAAAGTGATCACAAAAAACTTACATCCCCGAGGCTCTGGTCTTCGTTTATTTTGTTGCGCAACATTGTTGCACTAAAAATCGACATTGTGTATTGAACACGGCTTACTGCACGGGTTTTGCGCTATCTCTGTTGCGGCGACTTGTTGCAAGTTTTCGAATTACCTTCATGGACTCACACTGACATATATTGGTAGCACAAGTTTGTTGGAGATGGTACTTGTAATGCCCACGCTTGTCTACATTAAACACAACATCTGACTAGATATATTTCCTATATCGGCTGAAAATCGCTTCAGTTTGATCAGCGAAATATTGGACTGTGCTGGTAAATTGTTTATAAGTTCGTGTTTGGCAGATTTTACAAGAGTTTTTGATTTGTATTTTACCCTTGGCTCTCAAGCCCACACAAAGCACCCACGTAAAAGCCATTATCACTTATCTTTATATGGATTATGGTCATTAATGTCTAGCCGTAGACCCGTCGATTGTTTGGTTCTTAAATGGTTTTTCCAGGCAGGATTGGTGGAATATCAGGCCACAGCATCCTGCCAGACCATAATCTGATCATACATTCGCATTTAAATATATTATCAAGCTGAGATGTGAATTGAAAATAAGTGCAGTTTAGTTGCCGGCTTAGTATATATCATATCAGCTCATAGTGTGAATGGCGGAATTTACTTATTTCCAATTTCCTGGTCCATCAGTTCTCAATTTCCCCATTTGTTCATGTGGACTTTTACAATTTGCCTTTAGTTTCGCCGTATTCTCAGACTTTGTTTTCCTTCTATCGCTTTTTCTAATAGCAGCTGCGAGTTTTCACATGAGACATGTTCTATCATTTTCCCTTCCCTATTCACAGTATTTAGCAGCCAGTTCAAACTTCCATTTACACTGGCTCATTTCCCTAAGCCCAATTCAGGATCTCACTGTAAGGCGTTAATACACCCAATAGCTTAAAAAAAGTCCGATTTCACCCATATATTTAGTCCAAAATTCAAATTCAATTTATTATTGTCAAAAGGACGCGTGCTAAACAGAAAGAGCATGAGCGATACGGGAATATACTGCAGGAATTGAGGATATTGTTGGGAAGTATCGAGCAATCATACAAATTTACATAAGAAAAGTCCTCTAAAAATCCCTTTATCTAGAATTCATACAACCTACTCAGTGACAGTGTTTTATTTATCCGTGCAGTTATATAGCTTTAAGGAACACAAAATTCAGCAAATTTCAAACCCTTCTAAAAGTTGAAATACGTGCGATTGTGCATGTTTCATTGTTTGACTCCTGGACCCAAAGATAATTTAAATTCTTTGGGACGTATCGATTTCACTCGCCTTTTGTGGTTGTGAACAGTACAGTGTCATGCCTTACTTACCTAGAATAATAAAGCAATCCTAGTTGAATAAAGTGTTTCAGAAGTGAAACTCGGCACACTTTTCGAAAAACTGCTGAAAACAAATACATAACACGCCCTCATCGTTAGCCTACCACAAACAGAGAACTAGAAAAGACATTTCATAAGACACATTTTATTTCATAACCGTATATTAAAGACCTTATAAATTAGATATTCACAATGTATATATGAACTATGTATATGCATCTAATCTATTGGGTATTGCATTAACAAGTTGCTGATCAAAAAGCGTCCCATCGTTTCCTTAAAAGCTCACCGTTCTTAAAAATGGCGGAAGAATATTTGAAAGGAACAATTAAAACACGCAAAAATGAAGTTCCGTCACATCCAGCGCTGTGTATCATAATTGAGCAAGATTAAGTGAATGGACGTATTAGAGGTGACTTCATTGATGACTTACGATGACATTCTCACAAACGTGTCAAAATTATTATGGCCCAACTGTTTACAATAGAAAATTTTCTAGTGACAGTTTTCATGGGCAGATCAATGTTGCATAATTTAAGAAATTTTAAGGTCAATCTAAGTAAAATACAAACGTTTTGCTACGTAGGGAATAAATCGAGGTGCGATAAAATCTTTTTTCAGCTTTTTTTCCATTTGGCCACTAAAATTCAGTTCAATGTTTGTTTTCTAATTCTAAATCTTGCATTTTTGTGTTGTCTTGCGCGTAAGGATAGATTTGTCGAAATTTTTTCTCTATAGACCTGATCAACAGCAATGCTGTTGCCCACGTAACCATCTATCAAACATCATTGCCTTTGTTGTATCAGCATCAAAACTTCGTTGCGCAAGTTCAACGTGTTTTCTGATTGCATTTGTTCTGTTCTCAGGCACGCGAACAGTTCTTGAATTTGTACGCGCGTTTAGTGATGGTAAACTCTCAGAGAGCGAGTTGTTTTCAAAGGCCCGGCTTGAACCCGCTTTCTTGCTTTGCGGTGTTCTTGAGCTTGGTGGCGCAGGGTATGTATAGCATCGTTGTAGTGTCCCGCGTTTCACCGCCAGCGCCGATGTAATTCCTGAGTCTGTGACTTTTGTGGTGTTGGATACACTTTCTAAGCTATCGTGTGATGAAAGTTCTGGTAGTCTTGGTGCCTCCTCGGTTTCTGTAATAGTTACCATAGGTATAGAGCCAACTGGTGTTCCTTTACTGAGATTCTGCGGCGGTGATCCACATATTGAAAATACCTCCACCATATTGCGACTTTCAGCTGACAAAGTAACCGGCATTTTAAGGGTGCCGATGTTTTCAGTGTTGTTCTTACTTTCTGATAAACTTGGCAAATGTTGCGGTATTGATTTGCGTCTGGTAGGCAAAAGCTCCACTGATAACGGCTCTAGAAATCCGTTACACTGTATGGCTGGTGTCGAGGGCCGTGGGTGCCGCATCCTCATGACTTTATTCAGTTTTTGCTGAGCGTGCAAATATCAATAGCTGCTGCTCGTGGACGACAACACTGACCGTCTTGCCACGGATTCCAACCAACTGAATACGAGAGATACGTTTCACTGCTTTTGAATGGAGGTGATAAGTTCAAAGGGCTGGTTTATTGCCAGTGGCACGTGATGGAACAAAGAAATCAATACTGTCGGTTCTATATGATCTATGGGTTGCCGTCTTGACGTAAATCTGCCACAGGAAGATCAAATACACGTCACACATCATTCATTGCAGTGTAGGGTTCAAAATATTGTTGTTTTGTGTTAACAAATGAAACATGCTACTAGAAGTTTCATTGTTTGCTAAGTGGGTTTTGATGCGTCTGAGAATTTAGAATTGTTTTTTCTTCAAAATCAGGCTCGTTTAGGCTGCCAATTTTCCCAGAACATAGATTTCACTTTGTTTTAATGCATGAAGTATGCACGGCATGGGCTTTCAGGTGCAAGCGTACAAAGTAGATGTGCATTTAAAATACATCAGATTTTAATGTGTCGGCCACAGTTCATCCATTCTTTGTTTTCTATCACGTCTTTAGTTGCAGACTGCTGTGACTGAATATATTCGGTGTTACGGGCACGTAGAATTGTTCGGCTTAAGGTGTTCAAATTATATTTCTGGGAGCTGAATGTTCATTCGCTAGCAGGGTTTTGAGAGGGTAATTTTTTAAGAAGTGACTGGAAAGGGGGTTCGTTTACCCATATTTTTACTAAAAAAGTAGCAATTTTCACCCCTTCCCCTCCTCCACTACTTACACGCCTGGGTTGCGCTTAACGATGGCGCTGTATACACATATCATGTATGTACGATTTACGAGCATGAGCCTCTGCACGTTTTTATCCAAGTCCGACTAGTGCCACATCACGGCACATGCCCCCTGCCAGCTTAACGCATACTGATCTTTTCTGTCCTCGGAAGTGGATTGTTTTCTTATAGGCCAGCCATTCCCATTCTCATTTTTTTTTGTTTTTTGATAAGAATGTCTTTATTTATACTTATTTCCGTTTTACATGGGCAACTGTCTTAAGTTCTTCCTATACAGGTCTATGTTACTTTAGCTAAGGAAAAAAATTGATCACATGGAGAACTAAATTGCTACTGCAAAAAGGATCAGAGTTTGAGCTGTACACGTGTTCAGAAAAGCAAAATTTGGCAGTAAAGAACTAGAAATTGGAAATTGGAAATTAATCTCGTTATTCTATCGCATGTTGCATTAAAATTAATTTTTTAAAATATATTTTATCATCATCCAGTAATTTAAACCCCCAATTATTCGATGCAAAGTCCTTATTTTCAAAATAATTGGGATTGATCAACCACTACTCAGTTGATATTGTGTGTTTTTCGCCCGCAATTATTTTCGCATATTTTATATCACTTATATACATATGTAATATCTGTATGTTTGCATTGCAATAAATAAATTGTTAGCTTGAAATTCAAGCACTCAATCATTGAAAACTTTTCATCTTTGCAAGAGATATTTTTTTATTACCATCAGTATAAGATTTGCAGTGTTGAGATTAAAAATCAGGTATAGTATTTGACAAGTATACATGATGACAGTATTTAACGGCAAGAGCTAGTTTGGAGAATCAGATGGCAAGACAAAAAGAAACTACAGGGCTTATGATTTTAAACTGCCTTTGTAATTGTGTTAATCATATGTACATATATATTATATGTATCAGAAATCTGTTAAGAGGATTTGGAGACTAGAATGAGTATTTTTTGCACAAACTGGTTTTGTTATATATTTTGTTGCCAGATAATTTGTCTTGTCTTGATCTAATTCTTAATTTGAAATGGGAAAATTTGAGATTGGTGCATGATGGGACATTACAATTTGTATTATTTCTGTTGAAAAACTCAAAACGTATTTCTTGTAATGAATATAAATCAAACTTACCTACAGCAAGACTATTTTTGTGGCATTTTAAAAGTTGTCTTCTCGATTTGAACATTATTCAGTAACTGTGGGATGGAATGACATAGCTGTAAATTGCAAGTGATGATTTTATAATGCAGACTGGGTTTGTAGGGAGCAATTATATCCTTTTTTAAAATCTGTGCCGGAAGAATTTTCTAACAAGAAGTGTTAGCGTTTTATTCATAACGAGTTCATGTTCATTGCTTGTTATAACTTATATCGAGTGGTGATACAAAAAGACCCTGATCACTGACAGCTGAGTCCGTGATGAGCAGTTTTCCATAGACCAATTGCAAAATCAGGGCGTTGCACTATGTACTAGATAGAAATCGAGGCTGAGCGGGCGTAACAACGATCGCGTGGTTCGAATTTAAAATCGAATTTAAATCCTTTTTGACAGGCGTTGTTGTACGTTTAACCGTTCCGTAGAATCACATTAAGCTCACGAGGGTTTTCCAATTGTTTGGTAGTATCCATCCAAAATACGTCAAGTACCAACCTTGATCAAAAGATATGAAGGAAGTCTTGCAATATTTGTTAATACATTTGTTCGTCGAGGGTTGCATAGTACTGACTTTGGCTGTTTCCCTTCGAACTTCAACCTTGTCTTTTAAATGCTTTTGTCGAAAAGGGGATGGTCCACGCGGTTTCTGTAACGCTAGACTTAATTAATCTGGATGATTCAACTACTTTTTTAAAAAGTAGAACTTAAAAAGTAGTAGAACAATTGTGTCTCTTTTAGCTCCTTTTGTAAACAAAACAGTTAAGTTTTTTCACGACCTCCGTTGTAGAAACTATAGCGAGTTCAAGGTCAGTTCAAAAGATAGGAAATAAAGAAACATTTTTATATACTGAAAGGAAGCCGGATATTTCTCGTTGATGGCGATAGCCGGAAACTGAGGTTTTTTGTTTTACCAACACGAAGAAGCGTGCTTACAGCCACGATCGTCCATGTTTCCTGTTGATTGGGCATAAATAGCAATGACAAAAGAGTATTGATCAGTCAGCATGCACATTCAATAAACGCGTTTTGCAACATGATAATTTTGGTCGAGTCGCATTGTTCTTACGTTTTGTGGCAGAGTAAGTGTTCAGAAATTGTTCGCTCGCCTAACTGTTGTTACAAGTAGTTCAATAAAAAGGCTCCATAATATTGATCCCTTCTTATATACTTGAATACGTTAAAAAAAATTCCACAATCGTACAAAAGCTTTGACCCATCGCAACAACACATACAAGAGGAAAATTAGGTTTCTAACTATGGCGGATATTATGTTGCACATTCAATGATAAATTTTATTAATATTTTATCTGAAAACGTACAGATCATTTTTGCGGTCCTGAACCTAGCGGAAGCTTCTTCTTAATTTGTAAACAACCCTCGTACGTACTGAGCAGGAATTAGAGACGATTTCGCTGGACTGTCCAATGCTCATTGTCACTGCATTGTCATTGCATTGTTAAAGCATCTTTTTGACAAATAAAATTTGCGAGAATTTTGACGCGTGTTCGGAACTGGCAGCCTTTCAGTTTCCTCTCACGTGCACGCCATCATGTAATGCAAATGACAATACCAATGACGTGGCAATGCAGTTTAATCTCTGATTGGTTTACGTCTGTCACGCAATCGTCTGATTGGTTGTCTGTATTTTCATAATTGGTGCAACAACAGATTTAGCTAATCACTAGCTTTTCCTATCATCACATTGTCATTGTTATTTCATTTGCATCAATCTTTAGACAATCAAGCGAAACCGTCTCTATGCCGCGTTCCGATATAGGAACATAACCTTAGTAATAAAACTGATTAACAATCGAAGATCATGGTAAAAATTCGGTCAAATTTAAGTCGTAATACTTGTAATGAAACGAGAGCACTAATAAAAAAAATTAAGTCGCGATTATTAATTGTAAACACAAAGATAAGAAAGCCGCATTGAGTTTCAATTGGCAAATCACGCGGTCCGCCACCTGGGATGATAAGTTCATAATCCAATCACATTGTAAGTAGAATTTATAGAATGTTTTACTCCAGTCACGGAAAATATAGTATTGTCAAAGAACAGCATATTTACTGACATAAAGATTGATAAAAGAATTGGTTCAAATATTTGTTAAAGGGGCTGTGTCTAGGCTATATTTAATGCGTTTTGCGATGTACGAACTTCTCCTGAAATCAAACGAAAGATAAGTATAGCGGGTTATACAACTGGAGAACAACACCAAATAAAACATCGATAATCCAAAAAGGAATTTGGATGGTTACTATCAAAAATGAAATCTCGGTAGATTAAGGCGGATTACAAGAATATATAGACACTTATTGTTTTCACGTAGTTCAGCTAAGATATAATCACTTTATCGTGCTGGCTGTCGTGTTGAGCTTACAACTTGTGCCATTTTATGTTTGTAATAGCTTTTCTCCTAACTTTCGTAACTAGTAACACCTCAAAATTTCATGTATCTACACAACTTCCCTCCCACCCCTCTCACAATTAAATTTCATATATCGACACTAACTTCTCTCCCACCCCTCCCACAGTTAAACTTGCTAAAATTTTGACCAAATATCCGTATCTGTCTATAAAATTTAAAAACTTACTCATCTCCCCTCCCACACCCGGCACTTTTGTACACCTTGTAATAATAACATTTGTCTTTAAATCTGCCAGTCGATTTCTGCTCGGGTTATTCTTCTCAGTAACAGCTTAGTCAGTATGTTTGGATGCCTGTCTATGTAAACAAACTCGCGACTTCCTCCTTAGCTCTGACAAAGGCTAACACCCGAAATAACAGCAACATAACTCTCATTAGGACGACAGACATACTCCTTAATCAAGAACCTCGATCAAGTACTTGGACATATCTTGTTTATGCGGAATCTACCTGCTCACAGCTAGAACACTCTTGCTTCACTCATGAGTATTAGAGTGTGTACTGTGTACCCAACTATAAGTGATTTGTATTTAAAATACTCAGGACGTGTCAAGTCAAAGCTCCAACTTGGCCAAGCAAAGCACTTGAGCACAGTAACTTGTGAGGACGGTGATAGTCGCTAGTGGTCGGTAAGTACATTGTTTATTCCGCGTTTTCAGCTCACTTGTAATTGTTTCATAGAGTGAAAAGCTTAGTGCATTCCTTTGCTGGTACATTGCTGATTTGATTGTCTTGCGGTCGGGATAGTTTGAAAGTCCTTGAGCTGGGTGTTGTCCAATAACGGAGCACGGATTATTGACCATCAATCTACCAACTGGCTCAAGTAGGCGCCTGTCGCTTTTACAGAATTACTGACCCTGGCTCGAATTCGAGATGTTTGAAGGAGAAAATATAATTAGAGGCATGTAGCAGACTATAAATTAACAATAGAAGTTCATATACTCAGCGAACATCAGAGTCAAACTCGGTAGGGGGGAGGGGGTCGGAAGAGTTGTAATTCTGTTGTCACAATTAAGTTAAACCTTTTACATTTTTAAAAATACTTTTATTTTACTTAGTCGACTTTTTAAAACAATTTACATTTTAGGTAATTGGCTTGCGCATTTGAGAATTGAATGGGATTTGCACATTATAAATCATTTTAAAGTAACGATGAGCATGTCTCATGCAGCGAATATCCAGTAATATAATAATGATTAAGGTGAAGTTAGCGGTAGGGGTTGTGGTGGGGTGGGGGGGGCCGGGGGGGGGGGGGCGGCGCCCCGCCCCCCGCCGCGCGCCCCGGGGGGGCG
>JANVCJ010069627.1:0-14683 GCA_026413505.1 Epizoanthus ramosus
TTCTTCATTATTACAAAGGCATTTGTTACATTTTCTTCATCAGGATCAAAATCAGTATTTATTGATTTCAGAAGGAAATTTGAGAAGGAATTTACAGTAAGAATACTTTACGTTTGCATGTTTTTATCAACTTTCTTGTCTAAAAACTACATTTGCATTAATTTGCAGATGAATAATACATTCTACTGGCCAGTGAAATCCCTACAAAAAGGGACCCTTTGCAAGAAACTGCAGCAGAAAGGCCGCCAATACCTCAGGCACCACTACCATCGGCTTGCCTGCTGCTTGCGCTTCCACATCAATACCTCAAAGTCCTACAGAAATGTCCCAACCATCTGCTGCTGCTTCAAGAATGCCTGTAAAACCTGCTACTCCTGCCACATCTGCTTCAAAATCTGCATCCACTGCTGCTGGTGCTGCTGCTCCTAAAAAGGCTGTATCAAAATCTAAGCTAACACGTACACGATGGGTCTATTTGCCCATTGATCCAGAGTCAAAAGAAAATGACCAAGAGCCAGTTCCTGCCAAGAGGCAAAGGAAAATTGTCAAGAAATTGGACCTTTAATGTGTAGTTACATATACCTATTTTATCAAACTAAGCTCTGCCTTCAATACTTTATTAGGACAAGTCATTGAACATTTAGAGCTCTTTATAAATGGCAATTTTCTAGATAAAATTATTTTCCGATTTTACCAATAGTTTTGTTCAAATTTTTTAAATAATATATATATATATATACAAACATTTATGTTGTAATGCATGGACGACTATTGTTCAAAGTTATCAATACTTTCTACATGTACATTATTTTTAATGAATTTCGATATGTTCTGTAAAATAGATAGATATATAAATAAAGTATATCTTTAAAGTGAATTCTTTTCACAACATTATTTTGATAAAATGTCACATGGTTTTTCACAGGGTATTTCCGGGGTATTCTCTCTGGAAAATTGGATAATATTTCACAAGGTACTCTATCTGGAACATTTGATAAAATTTCACAGGGTATTTCACAGGGTACTACTGTATCTCTGTAACATTTGATAATATTTCACATGATTTTTCACAGGGTATTCTCACTGGAACATTTGATAAAATTTCACAGGGTTTTCACAGGTTTACCATGTGAAAATGTGGAACCTGTTTCACATGGTTTTCACAGGGTAAACATGTGAAAACCACGTGAAAAATTTCACATGATTTTCACAGGGTTTTCACATGGTTTTCACATGGTACATGTACCTGGTGGTAGTGGATCAGTCAGGGTGCACATGGCTATCAGATCTACACGTGTCTGTTTGATGAACCAATTACATTTTTGAAAATCATAGATTACATGTACATGTATGCAGTGCCAGAGCAATGTTTAGATAAAGTAAAACTCTATGTACATGTATGTAAGCTAAAATTCATTTGCAAAGCAACAAGAGACCAGTATACCAGCCCATTTGCTTTACTTTTATTTGACTAACCGGCTGACCCTATTTTTTCTGTCGGAATTGACAGTAAACGGGAAAAAAAGTGGGGATTTTTTTCTTCTGGTATCATTCGATCTGAGCAACATAAATTATTGTAAATTACCCAAAAGAAGGGGTGTTGAATGGTTCTTCAAAATGTTTGAATGCTCACAAAATTTTGGCCTTGCTCGAATTGCTCGCAAAATTTTAGAGGGTGCTTGCTTGCTCGAATTCGCTAATTTTCGTAATTCAGTGCTCGCTTGCTCATGCTCGCAAGAAATAATGCTCTGCTCACATGCTTGCGAAGACCATTGGATACCCCTAAAAGCCTTGCTGAGAAAAGCCATATCAAATAAGTTTTGTGAAGACTAACAACCTATGTCTAAGTATCAAAATAAAATTAATAATTGATCAAAATATTAATATTAATTATAAGAAATTATTTTGAGCAAAACCCATCGACCTCTGATTTTCGATTCCACCGCATGGAATATTGTGCTTTAAGAACCATACATGTACATGTACTCCAAGAAGCTTTGACATTTGTTTGCTTATGTATTGCTAGCCCACAATTAGCTGTAACATACAGTACAATGTACCTGGCAGCAAAACTGTTGACTTTGTCGATTCTTTGATGTGCAGAGCAGCATTCTTCCAGAATTTGTGCCCTTGCCTGAATTATGGCCAACTTGTTTTGGACGAATCAAAGTCAGTCATATGATGGATCCATTCTGGCCTGATCCCAATAAATTCTCTCAGGGCTCTTGTGCTTTCTCGCTGGCGAATGTTTTCTGAAATATGGTTCTTTCCTAGCCAGGAATTTTGGTGTCTGAAAATCAAGAATAATATCAATATGAATATTTCATCTCCATGCACACCGACTGTCAATTTCTACTCATGAAGAATGTCACAAATAGATATTTTCATTTTTATTAACAACTGCCCTCTATAATATTTTCAATTTCTTCAATGTAACAATCACAAACTGATTTATTTTGCTGATAAAGGTTCCAACTCACCAACTTTATGTTATATCTGATTCATATAATCACATGAACAATGAAGTGTAGCAACAAATTTATTTCACAGATTCACTGGTGTCAGAATTGGGCTGAAATGTGGTTTGTTTACATTTTGTTTCCCCCAACTTTAAGCCCACAATGCAACAGTAACACTGATTTTTAAAATCCCAAATCAAAGGAGACTTCACAACTTTCATTCAGAAAATTATTTGAAAAGTACAGAAACAACTGTTTACTTTTCTTAAAGGGAGTAAATTGCAGCTTGTTTGCGTCTTTCTTGAGTTTGAAAAATGTAAACAAACCGTGACGTAATAGTGAAATAAGGCAATTATATATTGTTACGTTTGGACTGTTTTCCTGATTTAGGATAAATACAAGCCTCGTGGCAGGATTTTGGGTCACTTTCTTGCGTCGTTTCTCGGCTGCCTCTTGGCCTTTGATGGTGTGTTACCTTCTGGAATGCGAATTCAAATTTAAACATAAATTTTTCCATTGAAATACAGTACAGGTTCCAAAAAGCGAATACATAGTTACATACTATAACATAGACAACATTATTAATACTTTGGGTGTATTAGAACAGCAAAAGAAACAGGCTAGTAGTGGGGAAAAAGGCAATTTTGTATAGTTTATAGTTTGAGGAATATACAGGGCCCCTATGGATACCAGCCTAGTTGCTGAATGGGCTACCCTGTCAAAATATAGTTTACTATCTTCCCACCAAAGACAACCGCATGTGTCACCAGGGAACGTTTATCGAAAAGTCGCTTCACAAAGATCACATTTTGGTCTGATATTCTGGGTCAATTTGGGTCAATTTAATATCAAAGAAAGATTATTCTTCGTTCTCTAAGAATCCCAGTGCGATAGTGAAATTTACCCTTGTTTTGCCACTAAAAAGTTCATTGAATTACGATGCTTTACGAAGAAACAACAACGCAAACGAGACCTCAGACGCTCGTGGCAACAGAAACTGAGAAGAAATGTGCAGGTACCTTCAACTGGAGCGAAGCCAGGCTAGAATCAAAGCAACATAGCAAATACAACTTACCTTATTAAGTAATTGCTTCCAATTCCATTATCAAAGGTGCATTTCTTCATCAAATCAGACATCAACTTTGTAACGTCCGCCATCTTTGACTTTGGAAATCTTTGCTATCCGCGATATCACAGGCAGCCCAAGCGCAGAGTAAGTAGGGAAATATAAGACTTTATATGACATTTTGAAATTGTAAGACTGTTGTTTGTCTTTGGATCAGATAGAGGATTTGAGGTGAGTAGTCGTCTATTCTTACAGGGCTAGGAGGACTCCTAGATAATCCAACTCAAAATGTCAAACAAATTTGTATAATTCCCTATTGGCAATGCCCTTGGGCTACAACAATCTGCCTGCACACATTCTTCTTATTTTGCCATAACACGGTTATGTTTATGTTTCCGCAACAAGGACAGAAACACAAAAGCAAAATCCAAACTAAGAAAAATAAGTAAACACCATTATATATTTCGGACCAGTCATTATATGTGGAGGGTAGGTAACAAATGTATACTCGAAAGATAAGAAAATCTTAGGCCTCCGCCCACCACTTCAAAGAAAAACATTTCAAGTCCCCCCACCCGCCCCTCCCTCCAAAGAGGATGACTTTAGACTGGGACCTTGCAAGCACATAGTGACATACGCATCCTCGGAGACCCAGGGGCAGATTGTCGGGCGGGCGGAAAAGCGAGGCGCGAAAGAGAGCTCGGCTTTTACGCTCGGCCCGACGATCTGCCCTTGGGCCTCCGAGGATGGCACATACGCACCCATATAACGCGGGCTGCTGTCAATATAGGGGCTGATGTCCATATAGCGACCAAGAGCGGCTGTTGTACATATAGGGGATGATGTAGATACTGCCGTGTCCTGATATAGGGTGGAATGTCCACATAGAGGTTGCTATCAATCCAGATACAGCGACTGCCGTCCACCTAGGGCTCATGTCCATATAGCGGCTGCTGTCCATATACATGTATGGGCGGCTCATATAGGGGTTGTTGTCCATGTAGGGACTCCTTTTGACATAGGAACTGTTCTCGACATACCGGCTGCTGTCCATACAGGGATGGCGTCATTATAGCAGCAGGTGTCCATAGACGGACTTCTGTCCATATTGGGACTGGGTTCCATATACGGGAAGTTGCACTAATACATGAGCTCAAGGCCCTATAAGGTCAGTTGGACTAATACGTGACCTCAAGGCCTTCAACGGGCAGTTGGACTAATACACGATCTTAAGGCTCTATACGGGCAGTTGCACTAATACATAAGTGATCAAGGCCCTATACGGGCACTTGGACTAATACATGAGCTCCAGGCCCTATACGGGCAGCTGGACTAACACCTGAGCTCAAGGTCTTATATGGACAGTTGCACTAATACATAACAGCTCAAGGCCCTCTACGCGCAGTTCCACTAATATAATACATAAGAGCTCAAAGCCCTATACGACCAGTTACACTAATACACAAGAGCTCAAGGCCCAATACGGACTGTTAGACTAATACATGAGCTCAAGGCCCTATACGGGCAACTAGACAAATACATGAGCTTAAGGATCTATAAGGGCAGTTAGACTAATACATGAGCTCAAGGCCGTATACGGGCAGTTGCACTAATACATAAGCTCAAGGCCCTATACCGGCACTTGGAATAATACATGAGCTCAACGCCCTATACGGGCAGCGCAGTTGCACTAATACATGAGCTCAAGGCCCTATACGGGCAACTGGACAAATACATGAGCTTAAGGCTCTATACGGGCAGTTACACTAATAAATGAGGTCAAGGCCCTATACGGGCAGTTGCACTAATACATAAGTTCAAGGCCCTATACCGGCAGTTGGACTAATACATGAGCTCAAGGCCCAATACGGACAGTTAGACTAATACATGATCTTAAGGCCCTATACGGGCTACTAGACAAATACATGAGCTTAAGGCTCTATACGGGTAGCTACACTAATACATGAGCTCAAGGCCCTATACGGGCAGTTGCACTAATACACAAGCTCAAGGCCCTATACCGGCAGTTGGACTAATACATGAGCTCAAGGCCCTATACGAGCAGCTGGACTAACACCTGAGCTCAAGGCTCTATACGGGCAGTTGGACTAATACATGAGCTCAAGGCCCTATACGGGCAGTTGGACTATAATACATAAGTGTTCAAGGTTCTATACGGGCAGTTACACTAATGCATAAGAGCTCAAGGCCCTATACGGGCAGCTAAAATAATACATAAGAGCTCCGGACACTATGCCGGCAGTTACACTAATACATAAGAGCTCAAGGCCCTATACGGGCAGTTACACTAATATGTAAGACCAAAGGGCCGTATACCGGCTATTGTACTAATACATTAGAGCCCAAGGACCTATACGGATAGCTGCACTAATACGTAAGATCTCAAGGCCCTATACGGGCAGTTCCACTAATACATAAGAGCTCAGGGCCCTATACGGGCAGTTGCACCAATACATAACAGCTAAAGTCCCTATACGGGCAGTTGCACCAATACATAAGAGATAATGGCCCTATACGGGCAGTTGCAACAATACATAAGAAATGAAGGCCCTATACGTTTACTTACACTAATACATCAGACCTAGTGGCCCTATACGGGCAGTTAAACTAATACATAAGAGCTCAGGGCCCTATACCGGCAGTTACACTAATACATAAGAGCTGAAGGCCCTATACGGGAGTTACACTAATACATAAGAGCTCAAGACCCTATACGGGCAGTTACACTAATACATAAGAGCTGAAGGCCATATACGGGCAGTTACATTAATACATAAGAGCTCAAGACCCTATACGGGCAATTACACTAATACATAAGAGCTCAAGACCCTATACGGGCAGTTGCACAACTACATAAGAGCTCAAGGCCCTATTCGGGCAGTTACACTAATACACAAGACCTCAAGACCGTATACGGGCAGTTACACTAATTAATAAGAGCTCAAGACCCTATACGGGCAGTTACACTAATACATAAGAGCTCATGGCCCTATACGGGCAATTACAGTAATAAATAAGAGCTGAAGGCCCTATACAAGCAATTACCCTAATACTTAAGAGGTAAAGTCCCTATACGGGCAGTTACACTAATACATAAGAGCTCAAGGCCCTATACGGGCAGCTTTACTAATACATGAGAGCTCAGGGCCCTATACGTGCAATTGCACCAATACATAAGAGCTAAAGTCCCTATACGGGCAGTTGCACCAATACATAAGAGTTCAAGGCCCTATACGGGCAGTTGGACGAATACATAAGAGCTCAAGGCCCTATACGGGCAGTTGCACAAATACATAAGAGCTCAGGGCCCTATACGCGCAGTTGCACGAATACATAAGAGTTCAAGGCCCTATACGGGCAGTTGCACCATTACATAAGAGCTCAGGGCCCTATACGGGCAGTTGCACAAAAACATAAGAGCTAAAGCCCCTATACGGGCAGTTACACTAATACATAAGAGCTCAAGACCCTATACGGGCAGTTACACTAATACATAAGAGCTGAAGGCCCTCTACGGGCAGTTATACTACTACATATGAGCTAAAGGCCCTATATGGGCAGTTATACTAATACATAAGAGCTAAAGGCCCTATACGGGCAGTTGCAAAAATACATAAGAAATCAAGGCAATATACGGGCACTTACACTAATACATAAGACCTAGAGGCCCTATACGGGCAGTTACACTAATACGTAAGACCTCAAGGCCCTATACGGGCAGCTGCACAAATACATAGGAGCTCAGGCCCCTATACGGGCAGTTGGACTAATACATAAGAGACCAGGGCCCTATACGGGCAGTTGCACCAATACATAAGAGCTCAAGGCCCTATACGGGCAGTTGCTCTAATACATAAGAGCTCAGGGCCCTATACGGGCAGTTACACTAATACATAAGAGCTTAAGGCCCTATACGGGCAGTTAAAATAATACATAAGAGCTCCGGGCCCTATGCGGGCAGTTATACTAATACATAAGAGCTCAGGGCAATATACGGGCAGTTGCACTAATACATAAGATCTCAAGGCTCTATACGGGCAGCTTTACTAATACATAGGAGCTCAGGGCCCTATACGGGCAGTTATACTAATACATAAGAGCTCATGGCCCTACACATACAGTTGCACTAATACATAAGATCTCAAGGCCCTATACGGGCAGTTACACTAATACATAAGTGGTCAAGACTCTATACGGGCAGTTACACTAATACAAAAGAGCTCAAGACCCTATACGGGCAGTTGGACTAATACATAAGAGCTAAAGTCCCTATACGGGCAGTTACACTAATACATAAAAGCTAAAGGCCCTATATGGGTAGTTATACTAATACATAAGAGCTAAAGTCCCTATACGGGCAGTTACACTAATACATCAGAGATAAAGGCCCTATACGGGCAGTTGCAACAATACATAAGAAATCAAGGCCATATACGGGCATTTACACTAATACAAAAGACCTAGAGGCCCTATACGGGCAGTTACACTAATACGTAAGACCTCAAGGCCCCATACGGGCAGTTGCACAAATAAATAGGAGCTGAGGCCCCTATACGGAAAGTTGCGCGAATACATAAGAGACCAGGGCCCTACACGGGCAGTTGCACCAATACATAAGAGCTCAAGGCCCTATACGGGCAGTTGCACTAATACATAAGAGCTGAAGGCCCCATACGGGCAATTGCACCAATACATAAGAGCTCAAGACCCTATACGGGCAGTTACACTAACACATAAGAGCTAAAGTCCCTATACGGGCAGTTACACTAATACATAAGAGCTCAAGGCCCTATACGGGCAGTTACACTAATACATAAGAGCTTAAGGCCCTACACGGGCAGTTAAAATAATACATAAGAGCTCCGGGCACTATTCCGGCAGTTATACTAATACATAAGAGCTCAGGGCAATATACGCGCAGTTACACTAATACATAAGAGCTCAAGACCCTATACGGGCATTTATACTAATACATAAGAGCTAAAGGCCCTATACGGGCAGTTACACTAATACATAAGAGCTAAAGACCCTATACGGGAAGTTGCAACAATACATAAGACATCAAGGCCCTACACCGGCACTTACACTAATACATAAGAACTAGAGGCCCTATTCGGGCAGTTACACTAATACGAAAGACCTCAAGGCCCTATACGGGCAGTTGCACTAATACATAAGAGCTGAAGACCCTATACAGGCAGTTACACTAATAAATAAGAGCTCAGGGCCATATACGGGCAGTTACACTAATAAATAAGAGCTCAAGGCCCTAAACGGGCAATTGCACCAATACATAAGAGCTCAGGGCCCTATACGGGCAGTTGCACCAATACATAAGAGCTCAGGGCCCTATACGGGCAGTTACACTAATAAATAAGAGCTCAAGGCCCTAAACGGGGCAATTACACCAATACATAAGAGCTCAGGGCCCTATACGGGTAGTTGCACGAATACATAAGAGACCAGTGCCCTATACGTTCAGTTGCACCAATACATAAGAGCTCAAGGCCCTATACGGGCAGTTGCACTAATACATCATAAGATCTAAAGGCCCTCTACGACCAGTTACAGTAGTACATAAGAGCTAAAGTCCCTATACGGGCAGTTACACTAATACATAACAGCTAAAGGCCCTATACGGGCAGTTGCAACAATACATAAGAAATCAAGGCCCTATACGGGCATTACACTAATATATAAGACCTAGAGGCCCTATTCGGGCAGTTACACTAATACGTAAGACCTCAAGGCCCTATACGGGCAGTTGCACAAATACATAAGACCTCGGGGAACTATACGGGCAGTTGCACCAATACATAAGAGCTCAAGGCCCTATACGGGCAGTTGCACTAATATATAAGAGCTGAAGGCCCTATACGGGCAGTTACACTAATAAATGAGAGCTCAAGGCCCTATACGGGCAGTTGCACCAATACATAATAGCTCATGGCCCTATACGGGCAGTTGCACTAATACATAAGAGCTCAGGGCCCTATACGGGCAGTTACACTAATAAATAAGAGCTCAAGGCCCTATACGGGTAGTTGCTCTAATACATAAGAGCTCAGGGCCCTATACGGGCAGTTACTCTAATACATAAGAGCTCAGGGCCCTATACGGGCAGTTGTACGAATACATAAGAGCTCATGGCCCTATACGGGCAGTTGTACGAATACATAAGAGCTCAGGGCCCTATACGGTCAGTTGTACGAATACATAAGAGCTCATGGCCCTATACCGGCAGTTGCACTAATAAATAAGAGCTGAAGGCCCTATACGGGCATTTGCACTAATACATAAGAGCTCATGGCCCTATACCGGCAGTTACACTAATAAATAAGAGCTGAAGGCCCTATACGGGCATTTGCACTAATACATAAGAGCTCAAGGCGCTATACGGTCAGTTGTACGAATACATAAGAGCTCAAGGCCCTATACGGTCAGTTGTACGAATACATAAGAGCTCATGGCCCTATACCGGCAGTTACACTAATATATAAGAGCTGAAGGCCCTAAACGGGCAGTTGCATCAATACATAAGAGATCAAGGCGCTATACGAGCAGTTACACTAATACGTAAGACCTCAAGGCCCTTTACATGCAGTTGCACTAATACATAAGAGCTCAGGGCCCTATTCGGGCAGTTTCATCAATACATAAGAGCTAAAGTCCCTAAACGGGCAGTTGCGCCAATACATAAGAGCTAAAGTCCCTATACGGGCAGTTGCACCAATACATAAGAGCTCAGGTCCCTATACGCGCAGTTGCACGAATACATAAGAGCTCAGAGCCCAATACGGGCAATTGCACCAATACATAAGAGCTCAGGGTCCTATACGGGTAGTTGCACCAATACATAAGAGATCAAGGCGCTATACGAGCAGTTACACTAATACGTAAGACCTCAAGGCTCTATAGGGGCAGTTGCACAAATACATAAGAGGTCATGGCCCTATACGGTCAGTTGCACTAATACACAAGAGCTCAGGGCCCTATACGGGCAGTTGCACTAATAGAAAAGAGCTAAAGGCCCTAAACGTGCAGTTACACTAATACATAAGAGCCAAACTCCCCATACGGTCAGTTATACTAATACATAAGAGCTCAAGACCCTATGCGGTCAGTTACACTAATACATAAGAGGTCAAGGCCCTATACGGGCAGTTCCACTAATACATAAGACCTAGAGGCCCTATACGGGCAGTTGCACAAATACATAAGAGCTCAAGGCCCTATACATGCAGGTTAATCAATACATAAGAGATGAGGGCCCTATGCCGGCAGTTTAATCAATACATAAGAGCTCAGGGCCCTATACCGGCAGTTTAATCAATACATAAGAGCTCTGGGCCGTATACGGGCAGTTTAATCAATACATAAGAGCTAAGGGCCCTATACCGGCAGTTTAATCATTACATAAGAGCTCAGGGACCTATACGGGCAGTTGCACTAATACATAAGAGCTCAAGACCCTATACGGGCAGTTATACTAATATATAAGAGCTCAGGACCCTAAACCTGCAGTTGCACTGATACATAAGAGCTGAAGGCCCTATACGGGCAGTTACACTAATACATAAGAGCTCAAGACCCTATACGGGCAGTTACACTAATACATAAGATCTCCAGGCCCTATACGGCTTTACTAATACATAAGAGCTCAGAGCCCTATACGGGCAGTTGCACCAATACATAAGAGATCAAGGCGCTATACGGGCAGTTGCAGAAATACATAAGAGCTCAAGGCCCTATACATGCAGTTTAAACAATACATAAGAGCCTGGGGCCCTATACCGGCAGTTTAATCAAAACATAAGAGCTCAGGGCCCTATGCCGGCCGTTTAATCAATACATAAGAGCTCAGGGCCCTATAAGGGCAGTTACACTAATACATAAGAGCTCAAGACCCTATACGGGCAGTTATACTAATACATAAGAGCTCAGGGCCCTATACTGGCACTTGCACTAATACATAAGATCTCAAGGCCTTATACGGCTTTACTAATACATAAGAGCTCAGAGCCCTATACGTGCAGTTGCACCAATACATAAGAGATCAAGGTGCTATACGGGCAATTACACTAATACGTAAGACCTCAAGGCTGTATACGGGCAGTTGCAGAAATACATAAGAGCTCATGGCCCTATACGTGCAGTTGTACGAATACATAAGAGCTCAGGGCCCTATACGGGCAGTTGCACTAATAGAAAAGAACTAAAGGCCCTATACGGGCAGTTACATTAATACATAAGAGGTAAAGGCCCTATACGGGCAGTTGCAACAATACATAAGAAATCAAGGCCCTATACGGTCACTTACACTAATACATAACACCTAGAGGCCCTATACGGGCAGTTACACTAATACGTAAGACCTCAAGGCCCTATACGGGCAGTTGCACAAATACATAAGAGCTCAGGACCCTATACCGGCAGTTTAATCAATACATAAGAGCTCAGGGCTCTATACGGGCAGTTGCACCAACATATAAGAGCTAAAGTCCCTATACGGTCAGTTGCACCAATACATAAGAGACCAAGGCCGAATACGGTCAGTTGCACTAATACACAAGTGCTCAGGGCCTTATACGGGCAGTTGCACCAATACATAAGACCTCAGGGCCCTATACGGGCAGTTGCTCTAATACATAAGAGCTCAAGGCCCTGTACGGGCAGTTGCACTAACATATAGTTACTTAAGGCCCTATGCGGGTAGTTACACTAATACATAAGAGCTCAAGGCCCTATACGTGGAGTTGTACTAATACATAGGAGCTCGAGGCCCTATACGGGCAGTTACACTAATATATAAGGGCTAAAGGCCCTATACGGTCAGTTACACAAATACATAAAAGCTCAGGGCCCGATACGGGCAGTTGCACCAATACATAAGAGCTGATGGCAATATACGGGCAGTTGCACTAGTACATCAGAGCTGAAGGCCCGTATACGTCTTTGAGCATATTTGTTAGTCCAACTGCCCGTATACGTCCTTGAGCATAAGTATTAGTCCAACCCCCGTATACCTCCTTGAGTATATGTATTAGAGCAATTGTCCGTATAAGTCCTTGAGCATATGTATTAGACCGACTGCTCGTATACGTCCTTGATCATATGTATTAGATGAATGCCGGTAGACGTGTTTGATCATATGTATTAGACCAACTGCTCGTATACATTCTTGAGCATATGTATTACTCCAACTGCTCGTATATGTCCTTGAGCATATGTATTAGACCAATGCCCGTATAATTCTTTGAGCATATGTATTAGACCAACTGCCCGTATACGTCCTTGGGTATATGTATAAGACCAACTGCCCCTATATGTCCTTGAGTATATGTACTAGAGCAACTGCCCGTATACGTCCTTGATAATATGTATTAGTGCAACTGTCGGTATACGTCCTTGAGGATATCTATTATTCCAACTCCCCGTATACGTCCTTGAGCATATCTATTAGTCCAACTGCCCGTACACGTTCTGGACCATAACTATTAGTCCAACTGTCCGTATACGTCCTTGAGCATATGTATTAGTCCAACTGCCCGTATTCGTCCTTGAGCATATCTATTATTCCAACTGCCCATAAACGTCCTTGAGGATATCTGTTATTCCAACCGTCCGTATACGTCCTTGACCATATCTATTAGTGCAACTGCCCTTATACGTCCTTGAGCATATCTATTGGTCCACCTGCCCGTATACGTCTTTGAGTATATGTATTAGTCCAACTGCCCGTATAAGTCCTTGAGCATATCTATTAGTGTAACTGCCCGTATACGTCCTTGACCATATCTATTAGTGCAACTGCCAGTATACGTCCTGGAGCATACCTATTGGTCCACCTGCCCGGTTACGTCCTTGAGTATATGTAGTAGTCCAACTGCCCGTATACGTCCTTGAGGATATATATTAATGCAACTGCGTATACGTCCTTGAGCATACCTATTAGTGCAACTGCCCCTATATGTCCTCGAGTATAGCTATTAGTCCATCTGCCCGTATCCGTCCTTGAGCATATCTATTTGTCCAACTGAATGGATACGTCCTTGAGCATATTTATTAGTGCAACTGCCCCTATATGTCCTTGAGCATATCTATTAGTACATCTGCCCGTATACGTCCTTGAGCATATCTATTAATCCAACTGAAGGCATACGTCCTTGAGCATATCTATTAGTGCAATTGCCCGTATACGTCCTTGAGCATATCTATTAGTGCAACTGCCCGTATATGTCCTTGAGGATATTTATTAATGCAACTGCCCTTATACGTCCTTGAACATATCTATTAATGCAACTGACGGTATACGTCCTCGGGCATATCTATTAGTCCATCTGCGTGTATACGTCCTTGAGCATATCTATTAATACAACTGCCCGTATACGTCCTTGAGCATATCTACTAGTCCAACTGAAGGTATACGTCATTGAGCATATGTATTAGTGCAATTGCCCGTATACGTCCTTGAGCATATCTATTAGTGCAACTGCCTGTATACGTCCTTGAGGATATTTATTAATACAACTGCCCGTATACGTCCTTGAGCATATCTATTAGAGCAACTGCCCGTACACGTCCTGGAGCATATCTACTAGCCCAACAGAACGTATACGTCCTTGAGCATATGTGTTAATGCAACTGCCCGTATAAGTCCTTGAGCATATCTATTAGTGCAACTGCCCGTATACGTCCTTGACCATATCTATTAGTGCAACTGCCGGTATCCGTCCTTGAGCATATCTAATAGTGCAACTGCCCCTATATGTCCTTGAGCATATCTATTAGTGCAACTTCCCGTATATGTCCTTCAGCATATCTATTATTCCAGCTGAAGGTATAGGTCCTTGAGCATATGTATTAGTGCAACTGCCCGTATACGTCCTTGATCATATGAATCAGTTGAACTGCCCGTATACGTCCTTTAACATATCTATTAGTCCAATTGCCCGTATATGTCCTTCAGCATATGTGGTAGTGTAACTGCCCGTATACGTCCTTGACTATATCAATTAGTCCAACTGCCCGTATTCGTCCTTGAGCATATCTATTACTCGATCTGCCCGTATACGTCCTTGAGCATATCTATTAGTCCAACTTCCGTATACGTCCTTGAATATATCTATTAGTCCAG
>JANVCJ010069628.1:0-12812 GCA_026413505.1 Epizoanthus ramosus
ATCTATCTATGATGATAATAATAATAATAATAATAATAATAATAATAATAAAACCACACATTTTATGCATATAAGAACATCTCACTGTCTTTAGAATAGAAAAATAATATGCACTGTAGGATGAAAAATAAAAAATAATAAGATTTAGCTACAACCACTGGGAAACCCAACATTTGGGGATAGAACCAGCATTTGATCATTAAACTAGACCCTGGCAGCAGGGTAGACTGGGATACCTGAAATTCAGGGGTACTCAAATTTTTATAAACATTTGGTACTGAATGAGACCTCTATGCGCTGGTATTCAGATCTACTCACTGAAAGATAGTTATGCTCCTCGACCTCTCATAAAGAGACTGTTGTAAACTGTGAAAAAACTGTGCCTAGTAAACAGTTATACGCACACTGCGAATGAATGCTACAAACATATTCATTATGTTTTAGACAAATGTTCTTCAGTGTTTTTCTCTTCTTAAATGGAGCTCGAACTCATTGAATGTTGCGGAAAGAACAAATCTATTAAAGCCGCTTCTCTAATCACAGGCAGACCATTCGTATAGTTTGTGGCTATCTAATGTTTTTATTTTTTTATTTATCTCAGTTATTTGCTGTGATTTGTAACAGTCATTCTCTTGTTTATCCGAGTGATCAGGAAATATGACTCATACATTCAAATAAACAATATTAAAAATTTGAACCATCTGGATAAACCAGATAACAAAAGTTACAAATTAAAGCAAACAACTGAGATAAAAAGAAAACATTACCCTGCCACAAAACTGTACAAAGGCGGGCGGTTTCGACGGATAGGCCTGGCCAAGCAATGCAGCTAAATCCAGTATAGTTGTATTAAAGGCAAAACATATAAGCAAAACATTGTAGGTCACGCTCTTAAATTCTTGTCAAAATGGCACGAGTTGTATTGACAATTATTGTCCTCCGATGGAGCATTGTATAACCATATCAGATTACTGTACCATTCCCCCTTTTCTTGCTGAACTCGATAATCACCAATATAATATTTGCTTGAATTGTTTACGCATTCAGAACACCACTTATACTTTCGAACAACTTACCTTTGCAGCTCAAACTGAGATGATTTCAAGTATAAATGTGTAGAAGACTCTGTACCCCAAACCTTTTATGCAAACTTTGCAATAATATTTTGACAGAACAGCTAGAATTCTCCCTGTGATTCCAGTCGTGATTGAAGCTTTGTTTATGTGTTGCCCTGCTAAAATGAGTTAAACTTGTTGGAATGCTGCCAAGACGTCAATTTGTAAGGGGATGCACATCTCACGTGAAAATAAAAAGCAATGCTCCTGAGCATTATTAACTGCCTGGGTGCATACCCCTGCCACCTGTAACATAGGCCTGAGTACCTTGGTAGGTCTGGGGTCATACCCCTGACCAGCACCCATAACATTGGCCTGAGTACCTAGCTGTGTTTGGGGGTATACCCCTGCCTATCACCTGTAATATTAGCCTGAGTTCCTAGGTGGGTCTGGGGGCATACCCCTGCCCATTACCTGTAACATTGGCCTGAGTACCTAAGGGGTCTGGGGCCATACCCCTGCCCATCACCTGTAACATTGGCCTTAGTACCTAAGGGGTCTGGGGGCATACCCCTGCCCATCACCTATAACATTGGCCTGAGTCCCTACGGGGTCTGGGGGCATACCCCTGCCCATTACCTGTAACATTGGCCTGAGTACCTAGGTGGGTCTGGGGTCATACCCTTGCCCATCACCTGTAACATTGGCCTGAGTACCTAGGTGGGTCTGGGGTCATACCCTTGCCCATCAGCTGTAACATTGGCCTGAGTACCTAGGTGGGTCTGTGGGCATACCCCTGCCCATCACCTGTAACATTGACCTGAGTACCTAGGTGGGTCTGTGGACATACCCCTGCTCATTGTAATGTTTCTACTTCATAGTGGCCAGATCAAATGAATGCAGAACCGCGCTCTTGGTTCACACTTTTAATCTGGCTGACACAACAGTGATTTTAGAATAAGTCAAAACACTTGTTTATAGTGTATCTAGTATAGCACTGAATGCAATGTTCCAGGGTCCAATGATCAGATCCAAAGTTCACCACAAGTTTATTAGTGTTTGTACACTATTATGTGTTACCCTCATTAAATAAAGACTTTACTTACTTACTTACTACCAGTGTCTCTTTAAAATCTACTTAGTAAGAAAGACTGAAAAACGAACTGGTGTTTTTTTCTCACGCTGCAATCTCCTCGCTGGGGCTAGGTCTGGGGCAGGATGTTCAGCTTGGGATCTAACAGGTTTTTGCACTTGGTCCCGAGGTATTGGATTTTCCTGGTTGTTTGATGGTTCAAATGTTTCTCTTCGTCATCATCTTCAATGGTTGTCATCAGGTTTTGTGGTATGACTTTGAACTGCGAGGCATTCCGAGTGATTTGTTTGGGACCATTCGCTACTGTTACCATCACCCCTCCCCATCACCTGTAACATTGGCCTGAGTCACTATGTGGGCCTGGGTGCATACCATCACCTGTAACATAGACCTGAGTACCTTGGTGGGTCTGTGGGCATGCCCCTGCCCATCACCTGTAACATTGGCCTGAGTACCTATGTGGGTCTGGGGGCATGCCCCTGCCCATCACCTGTAACATAGACCTGAGTACCTTGGTGGGTCTGTGAGCATGCCCCTGCCCATCACCTGTAACATTGGCCTGAGTACCTAGGAGGGGGGCTTTGACTCTGTGGGTAAACACCTATCCATCACTCTTAACGTCGACAGGCGTTACTGGCTACGGCCCCTAATGACACCCCAGATGAAATGCATACAGGTGATCTGTAATTTGCCATGGAGGCTGAGTTTAAAAACTTCATGCTATAAATATAGCAGTGTAGCCCCTGTGATAATTACTAGAAAGGTTAAGAGAGTCTGACTTGACCTAAATATAACCAACAGGGGAAGGGAGGGGAAGCTTCTTGTGACAACTGTGTAGCCCATGTGATACAGTACATGTTGTTACTAGAATCTTTGAAGGTTTGAAGTGGACTACAAATATTCGGCAGGGGGAGGGTGAGAAAGCGTCTTGCTAGAGTTGAGTAGCCTGTGTGATACAGTAATTACTAGAATGGTGTAGAGACAATAACCTGCAGGGGGTGGGTTGGGAGGTTGCTTACTGTTGCTGTATAATTCCTGTGACACATGTGGTTACCAGAATGGTTGAGAATTTAATGGTGACTGCTACTGTAGCAGACAGCCATGTTGAATTTGAAACCGTTTGTCGATAAGACCACAAAGAACTAAATGAATAACGTTTTACCTGGCTTTAATCAAGCATGTCCTTGTGTTCAGCTGCAGAACAATTGTTCTAGTGACATTCAGGTACACTGCATTTTACTTCCTCGGCAAAATATTGAAATAAATTTCCTTTCCGATTAGACATTTGAAATTGCATAATATACAACATGAACCGTAATTTACGAGATACCCTTTTTGTTCCTATTGTTCTTTACAAGGTTTTAGCTGACAGCTGTTAAGGATCGTAATGGTACTCATTCTGTGCTCATAGATGATATTATCAATTCAGTGTACTCCTATGGATATTACTATTTTCAATTTGTAAAGTAAGGCTCTTTCAAGACAATGTTTCAGTCATGTTTAAGACCCGTTTTAACAGGGCGAACATTTTAATCAATATGCACCCAATCAATCTGTTGGGTCAAAATGTTGTTAACGTGACACGTGAGACATGTTGTTCGGTGTTAAAGTTTTGATTTCATTCAAACATTTTACAAGTATGGACGAAAAATTTCCTTTATTATTGGAAATGTTGTATCATCGGTTCAGACTGCTTGAACACCTTGGCCGGGTTTTGTTCTAGCAAACATGCACACATATGCAAATGTTATTAAGGTATCGTGTAAAATGTTGTTGACTTGATGTTGGGACGGTATGAGCGGCCTCTGTACAACCTCATATATAGATCATTTCGCTCGACTTTCAAAGATTGATCAGAACAAAATACTCGCACCAGTTTGTCACGCGTCAATTGACCATAATAGAAAAGATGGCGACTGGTATATTTACCCTAAAAAACATTCATAAAAATGAACTAAAAGGCCCTAAAAACGTCACGAATATATAGCTTTTTATGTACCTATTCGTTGTGCTAGGTTCGCAAGGCATTGTGGTTAAATGTACAGCCGCCATCTTTCTTATTATGGTCAAATCTCATCTCTGATTGGTTGCCAATGCTCATTGACTCTCGAATTTTATTGGTCAGAAAGCTGTTTTGACAATGCAAATGATAATGAGCTTTTGACAGTGAAGCGAAATCGTCTCTAATATCACAAAACGTTTGCCGAATGTTAAATATAATAGTGGAAGCAGACCATAATACATATAATATCAGTAAATCTTGTTTGCCAACGTTTTACATACTTCTATTCACATTTGTAAATGACGATGCCAATACCGACTTAAATCGGTAAGCATTCCACAAAGCAATAATTTAAGGAACATTCCCACACTACCATTTTATAATACAAACACAAAGGACGTATTTACTCTCATAATTTTTCCTAATCAATGGTTGTTTCACAGGTTTGTGCATGAGAACTCCAGACTTACTATAAATTATACTTTTAACTTCCAGCTGCATCCTACATGAGCTGCAGCGGTAACTTAAACGTCGGAAGTCCGTCCCATTGTAGCAGCGCAAAAAGAACCCTAGAGAGGAGTGCACAGCAGCAATTTGGAATCCAAATGTAACAAGTCTTTTAAACACAAGGATCCAGAAGATTGGCTAAACATATGCAAGAGAACAGTGGTGTGAAACCTTATCATTTCGACCTGTGTGCGAAGTCATTTACATTGTCTGGAAACTTGACTAGACATATCATATACGGGTGCACAGCGATATGAAACCTTACCATTGCGACCAGTGTGACAAGTCATTTAGCCAGTCTGGAACCTTGACTACACATATGCGAGTGCACAGCGGTGTGAAACCTTACCATTGCGACCAGTGTGACAAGTCATTTAGCCATTCTGGAAACTTGACTAGACATATGCGAGTGCACAGTGGTGTGAAACCTTACCATTGCGACCAGTGTGACAAGTTATTTAGCCTTTCTGGAAGCTTGACTAGACATATGCGAGTGCACAGCGGTGTGCAACCTTACCAATGCGACCTGTGTGACAAGTCATTTAGCCAGTCTGGAACCTTGACTAAACATATGCGGGTGCACAGCGGTGTGAAACCTTACCAATGCGACCTGTGTGACAAGTCATTTAGCCAGTCTGGAAACTTGACTATACATATGCGTGTGCACAGTGGTGTGAAACCTTATCATTGTGACCTGTGTGACAAGTCATTCAGCGATTCTGGAAACTTGACTAAACATATGCGAGTGCACAGCAATGTGAAACCTTATCATTGCGACCAGTGTGACAAGTCATTTACAGTGTCTGGAAACTTGACTAGACATATGCGAGTGCACACCGGTGTTAAACCTTACCATTGCGATCAGTGTGACAGGTCATTTAGTGAGTATGGAAACTTGACTAAACATATGCAGGGGCACAGCGGTGTCAAAGCTTATCAATGCGACCAATGTGGCAAATCATTTGGACGGCGTGGAACCTTGACTGATCATATGCGAGTGCATAGCGGCGTGAAACCTTATCATTGCGGCCAATGTGACAAGTCATTTAGACGGTCTGAACACTTGAATATACATATGCGAGTGCACAGCGGTGTGAAACCTTACCATTGCGATCAGTGTAACAAGTCATTTAGCCAGTCTGGAGCCTTGAATATACATATGCGGGTGCACAGCGGTGTGAAACCATATCATTGCGACCAATGTGACAAGTCATTTAGCCGGTCTGGAAACTTGACTAAACATATGCGGGTGCACAGCGGTGTGAAACCTTACCATTGCGACCAGTGTGACAAGTCATTTAGCGAGTCTGGAAGCTTGACTACACATATGCGAGTGCACAGCGGTATGAAACCTTACCATTGCAACCAGTGTGACAAATCATTTAGCCAGTCTGGACACTTGACTACACATACGCGATTGCACAGTGGTGTGAAAGCTTACCACTGTGGCCAGTGTGACAAGTCATTTAGCCTGTCTGGAAACTTGACTAAACATATGCGAGTGCACAGCGGAGTGAAACCTTACCATTGCGACCAGTGTAACAAGTCATTTAGCGAGTCTGGAACCTTGACTAAACATATGCGAGTGCACAGCGGTGTGAAACCTTACCATTGCGACCAGTGTGGCAAGTCATTTAGCTATTCTGGAAATTTGACCACACATATGCGAGTGCATAGCGGTGTGGAACCTAATACCATTGCGACCAGTGTGACAAGTCATTTAGCGAGTCTAGAACCTTGACTAAACATATGCGGGTGCACAGCGGTGTGAAACCTTACAGTTGCGACCAGTGTGACAAGTCACTTAGCGAGTCTGGAAGCTTGACTAGACATATACGGGTGCACAGTGGTGTGAAACCTAATACCATTGCGACCAGTGTGACAAGTCATTTAGCGAGTCTGGAACCTTGACTAAACATATGCGAGTGCACAGTGGTGGAAAATCTTATCGTTGCGACCATTGTGACAGGTCATTTAGCGAATCTGTAACCTTGACTAAACATATGCGAGTGCACAGTGGTGGAAAATCTTATCGTTGCGACCATTGTGACAGGTCATTTGGCGAGTCTGTAACCTTGACTACACATATGGGAAAGCACAGCGGTGTGAATAGTAACACTGGATAATGATAGATTAATGAACCAATCAGATCGCGTCATAAGTGCTATTCCCTTGTTAGGTTTTAATAAAAACTGTTAACTCTATGTATATTCAACTCTGTTGCACACGTTTGAACGTCCAAATTATGGTTGTTCTTCCTGATTACTCTGATTTGTGTGTTAAACTACATGTAAGACAAGAGCGCCTGGTATCACCGATATGTGGTTTATATTGACTCTGGATTAGAAACTATGTCGTATTTGACGTCAGTGATCCATTTTGACTACTAAGCCTTTGTGTCTAAAGAATCACAATATATTTTATATGCTTGTATACTTTTTTTGTATTATTACTTTTAAGTTTGTCTTTTTTCTGTTTGAACGTAACAACATATAATTATTGGTAGCATAGAGTGAAGCAAATAGACTGACTCATTAAAGCCTTAAACTGACGGGGTTACCCTTGGGTCAGTTAATTTTTACATTCGATAGCATCGCGGGTTTGGATGTTCATTTGTACTGAGTATAACATATGGGCCTGGAGAGGAATAATTGTTTTATTAAATTTTAAGTCAATACTTAATAGATAACACTAGTCACTGAAATTGGTTGTAGAATCCCGCCTTATGCGGGAATTGGGGTGGGTCGATCTGAAAACTAGACGCTCCATGCATAAACTTTGTCTGTATTTCAAGATTGTAAGCGATAGATCACATTAGTATAAACCGAACAAGTGAATATCACTTTTCGCGCGCTCTAATTGGTCAATAAAAGGTGAATATCCATTCACTAAGACAACATGGCGTTCCGTTTCGCCGCTGTTTCCGATGAAGAAATTAATGTCATGAATGAAGCCGAGCAAAACCACAAAACATAAAAAATAGTTACGTATATACAAAATTTAGTCTCTTCATGTTCAATAGTAAGTTTTGATTTTCTCGCTTTCAACGCTACAGATTCGATAAACAAGAGCTGGTTTGTCAAGTTACCGGCGAAATCAATAAACAGATCGATAGTTGTTTACAACTTTCAACTCACGTAAAACTCATCAAATTATAAAATTTTAAAATCATTTAATTACAAAAGGAATTAATTTAATTTAATTACAAAAGGAATTTGTAACACCATTTGAAGAAATGCAGGCAGTTGAGTTAAACGGGTGTGTCGAGAAATGTTACGTTTCGGCACAAGAACAAGACGCAAAGCTCCATATAAATAAAAGTCGGTCACCTCCATTCATGCAGCGTTGGACCGTCATTTAAGAAGTGCTCCTTACTGCAGACCATTTTAAATTGTTCAGATTGTTGGAGACAACGAATTTACAGGAGTAAAAAATCCTGAATAACCTCAAGATCTAGAACGGTACACACGAGCTGGCAAATTTTGTCGAAGAAGAAACCGACGGTTAAATGATCCCGAGAAACCTGATGGTTCCCCAGATGGCTGTTGCTGGGCAGTTCCCACAAGTTACTACAAACACAAGCAGAAATGTCTTCATAGGAATTCGGGATGGCCAGCGATACAAAAATATGAAAGTTAACCCAATCAATGTATAATTGTTAGTGTTAACACTAGGATTAATATTAGAGTTTAGGGTTAGGGTGAGGATTAGGATGTGGGTTGGGATTAGGGTTAGGTTTTGGGTTACGATTAGGGTTTGGTATTGCTTTGACTAAGCATAATGTAATGATTGGGTTAACTCTCATATTTTTGCGCCAGCAATTGCTTCATGGCTGCATTCCTGATTCGGCGAATTAAGGGAACTCGGGTATTAGTATACCGTTGCTTTTTGTTTAAAAGTACATAATGAAACTAAAATGCGACATAAAGCTCACAAAAGTATTAAAGAAAGCAAATTAAAACAAGTATCTATATTATGAACCCTTGGTCTCGGATCGTGGATCTATTTGACGACTGTGGACGTTCCGTGTGATCTTAGGTTTTGTTCGCAAAATGCGAAGATCTGATTAACACGTCCAATCGAAAAAAGGCGTGTTGATTCGAGAGAACTAGTCTTTGGTTTCTATATTTTGCTTTTATTGTTTATTCGACAGATTTATACAATTCACCCCATAGTTTATGAAAAATGTGCAAAGATGATTCGAGTTTATTTATACTAGCGGTTACCAAGGGTAAGTGAAGTGCCGAGCTTTTCACCTGAAGGCTGGCTGACTATGTTGGCTATGTTTATATTATCAACAAAACTCTCGAAAAGTGTCAGCCTTGACATGCTGCGGAGCTCTCCTCGTGGAAAAAATTTCGATTCTTCAACAGGCTACTCGTTCGCTTCTGTTTCCATGGATCAACAGCCACAGCGGATGGATTGTTCACTGACAATAAATGAATATAAATTCTGTCGATCTACAACAGCATTCAGGTACATACGATCTCCACGAGTCCAAGTGTTACAGTTACAATTCTATCGATACTCGCTCCGAACTCCACAGCTGAACTGGACGAAATCGCACGTATAAGACAGGTCGCTAAAACGTTCCTCAAGCTCATGAATACTTCCACAAGCGAATAATCTTTCATTAAGTTTCGCAGCCAGTCAAAGAAAGCCGTAAACACAATGCATTGTTGAGCTGGACTGACATCCGTGTGTTCTATGTATTCAAATTAACATTCAGAATTTTACATCCTACTACAATTTTTTTAAGCAAAGACACAAAACAACCAGACACATTTCTTTGCGACTATTTGTAATTCACTTCCTAGGCTTGTTTGAGGATTTTTAGATGCATGAATACAATATATTTCATATTTTTTATCAGTCAACAACATGTGAAAATCAATATAATCAATATCATTTTGGTAAATATTATTGACTGTTATTGATTCATCAACCAATTTTCTATTATCGATTTAATACGTTTTATATATTACAGGGTAATGCAAAGATATGGAGTTTTATCTTCAAGTGACAAGAACAATATCTCACAAATGAGCATAGTGAACTAGTATAAGATGCTGTTCTTGCCATGAGAAGATAAAATGACTATCTTCTAGCGTACTGTGTGATTTCCTTTTTTTATATGGAAAACAAAAAATCAGAATGGGACAAGGGTTAGGAAACCTAGAAAATCATGCATGTTTAATGTAAAACATGTCGATATGCCTGTAACATATGGAAAATATGTCATTTGGTACCCAGATGTAGTGTCGTAAGGATTCTATATGTAGTATAGTTCTCAGCAAAACACTTGCATCTGTATAATCAAAACGTTTTGGAAGCCAAAGTGACATATAAGATGGCGTGTGAGATTGTGTGTACTACACTTAAAGATGTCTAGCATGCAAGGACGAAATCTGTCCCATATGCAAAATTTTTGACAAAGATCTTTTCAAAATCAGTGAACTATATTATAAACAAATAAATTAAAGCGATGTTTTACTGGCTTTATAGGGTTTCAAATAGCTCGATTTGTAAATGACATATTTCCCGTCTTTTGACTCTTTTAACGTACCTCGGATTAAATATGTTAAAAATTTCTGTTTATATCATAAAATTTTGTAAAAAGGTAAATAGTAAACAGTAAAATGGTGGCTTACACATTTGTATATTAATACATAATTTCTGAACCTTTGATTTGGTTCTGAAAAATAGATAAAGCCCCCTGGGGGCTTAAAAGAACTTTATTTCAAGATGTACTTTCTGTGTTTGATATTTATATGTTCTTGTCAGGCTGTGTGGAGAATTATATTGTATATTGTATTACAACAGTGGTCGGATCTGTGTTCCTTAACACTTTCCTCAGGTATGAAGTAACATCGTCAAAATTTACAAGAGATCTTTACAAAGAGCTGTTAGTATCCCTGGTAGCTGCTCTCTTCATGGGATTCGGAGTGCTCTTCTTGCTTCTCTGGGTTGGAATTTATGTATGACGGCAGGATGGAACACAGTTAAACAATTGGACCAAATGTAGTTATAACTAAACATAATTATGTATATCTATTGTACTGAGACAGCAAATAGCTTGAAAAAGCTCTTGAAAGAACATGTAAACAGTTGTTGATACATCTGATCACATATCGCTACTCTTTAGAGTACACAACAGTACCTGCATTTGTACTTCTAAGAAGAATATTAAACTGTTTAGAATTTTTGGCATTGTTACTGTTTGTTTTAAGAAAATAAGGGTGGGGGGGCGGTTGCACTAGCGCAAAATTTTCATTTGGCGGAGTAAAATGCCATGCCAAAAGTTTTGCCAAGGCAATTTTATTTTGATAAATTGTTTGCGGTCGCATTTTAAAATTCGGCGCAAAGTTTGTGTCAATTTTTGTCATTGCCAGTCTCACACCTGCAGTTCTCAGTTGTCGAACTTGACAGCTGACATCACTCAACTGTCAAACTTGACAGCTGACATCGCCCAAACAAAGGCTTGGTGTTCATTTCAGAGATTTGGCAAGAAATTGTAGATCCTTGAGGCTTGACAACGGAACCTTTGAAGTTTTGTCGCGCAGCAAAAGTTTTGTAATAGCGGAGCAAAAAAATCAAGAGAGGTTGCACTTGTGAAAGTAATGTGTTGACTGATACATTTTGTAAAATAAACAGTTTTCGAGCAAGTGTGACTCCCCCCCCCCCCCAAATATGCTATGTAGTTTATGAGATTCATCTTGGTGGGCAAAACACAATGTGACAAGATTATGGCTGTATTTCTAGTGCTGTGTGCTACTGTTACTGCACAAGACAATTGCCAGAATTACTTCCAGTAAAGCGATGACATAGCAATGCACGCTTTTTATAAGAACAACGAGGCTCAGATCACCCAAATTTAAGAACAATCTGAGGTTGGGAAGACTTGGAGCCATACCTTGCTCTTTTACAGCAATCTTACAGACTAGAAATAAGAACAATTTTAGGCCGAAATGCCCAAAATATTAAGAACAATGAGCCTCGGCCAAAATATCAGGTTCTTATTAAAAAATAGCGTGTAGGACATTATAGGACATTATTTTGATTAGCTGATTGTTACCACAAACAGTGCATGAACTGACTGCAAGTAGCTCTCCGTAATGTGGCACATCGCACTGAACTAGAGAAATGTAGGTCAACCATGACTTGTGAACGTTTTGATATGAGAATTCTAATCTCATCTGAAATTTATTAATTTGCTGATCACAACGATAAGTTGCAAATAGTGTCTTGAAATACCTCGCACCATGCACCTTCGTGAAACAACGAGAAGGCTTTTAAAAACACGCCCCGCTCGTATTCAATATTCACGCAACAAAATCTATTTAATACCTTGAGCAACAAATGCTCTGTGGGTCTACAGCTTCTCTGCACTACTATATAAGAGATCACTTCGGGACTCGTCACCTCCCTTGGCTGGCCAACCTTGGAAAACAAGCGCCTCCTGACTCAATCCACAATGTTCTACAAAATCCGAAATAACCTAGTTAACATCAGCTTTCCTTCTTGTGTTCAAGATAATCCCCGCCCAACTAGATCAAACCCCTCTAAATACAGACAAGTTAGCAGAACTGTCAGGACCTGGATTCCCTACCGAATTCTGCCGTCTCTGCACCTACCATTGAACACTTCAAGTCTGCCTCGGCGCTCTGAATAAACATTATCAGAGCGCCCCACCACCTGAGGCGATTGTGACTGGCCAAAACCCTAGACAGTAATAGCTAAGAGTAGGGTCAATACATTTAAGCGTCAGCTATCTCGTCATGACATGGACCATGCAAAATTTCTTGTACACCTGACAACCGAGTCCAGGTATGTCCTCAAAAGTTGGCTTGTTTTTGACAGTCGGTAGTGGAGCTTGATGAAAGTTGTCGGCATTTTATATTAAATAGTATTTTAACAATAAATGAATAATGGAACTAATAGTGCGGATAGTCCTAGTACCAAAATATTGTTAGTACCTAGCCTAGTCGTCTTTGGATAATGATGATGATGATGGTGATGGTGATGGTGACGGTGATGGTGATGGTGACGGTGATGGTGACGGTGATGGTGATGATGATGATGATAGATGGGAGACTGCAGTTTGAAAGATGGATGGGTGAGAGATATAAGTACGTGGATGATGGATGGAAGGCTA
>JANVCJ010069639.1:0-12810 GCA_026413505.1 Epizoanthus ramosus
GTATACAGACCACAACACCGGCATTAGCCTACTCCTATCGACAAGTGTGTGGGTTCTTTTAAGTCCCCCGATAGAATATCGAGAGACTAAACCAACACTTTAACGTCCCTGTCCACGGACGGTGTGGCGATCGAAGGTCATAAATACAACCCCCAGGAAGGCCGGGGATTGAACCTGGGACCTTCTGGTTGGAAGTCAGGGATCTTACCGACTGCACCAAACACGTTCACTCGATTCAGACAATACAAATTTCAATGATTCCAAAGTTTCTAAGGGTGAAACCTGCGTTTGCGAAATGGGACATGATGCATTTATTAAACTGAACAACACACCCATGTTGTTTTGCAGACAAAAGTAAATACCAGCCTTCCTAATCATTCTAGCGACATTTATTTGAAAGGTGCATTTAGATAAGGTGCAAAAATTTCCCATAAAAATTCGTCATCTGACGTTTATAAATTAATTATCATGCTTACAAGAATAGAAGAAAATATTAATAACTCGTTAAAAATAACAAAGTAATTTCGTTTAGATGCCGCCATCTATTTTTGAAAGCGATAAAGCCATTTGCTATAGTGAAATAACGGAAACAAGGCTGGTTATAAAGATCTTTAGAGAATTGCATCTCGTTTGTCCAAAAAACAAGTTAATGGAAAGTCGTTTGTACCTCCTCCCCCCCCCCCCCTTTCCGTCACCAACTAGCTGAGCATTGTACGTACTTTCTTAATTATAACATTGTCCTGTCATTACATAAGAGGTTTCTTAAAAGCCACACGGTAAATGGGTAGAAGTATATGTACTAGATCATCATTTATCTAAAATCTAAAATCTCTATTTCGTTTGGACTGTGACAAAATGAACGGAGCTATGGTTTCACTTTACTTCTGTGATTTTACGAAAATAAACTATAGCAACATACAATGACGACTTTAAGAAAACTTTGAAGATCAGTACAAAGAGTATGCTTGGTAATAGCGTAGAATGTTAGGCCAATTTAAAATGGTTTACGATTTCGTCTTTGGATATTTTAAAGTTAGAATATTTTCTTCATGCATGCGTCTGTTGTGCTATTAATTTTACAAGATTCACATCAAACTGCGAGAATAGCGGATAAACCTGACTGAATATCTCATCTAATCTCTGAAATCGCTATCTGATTCAGTATTTTAGATGCAAACAAAACCGCAGAATCAGAGAAGGAAGGCACGTCCGAGCATATATAATATTTAAATAACAGGACTTTAAAATTTAATTTGAAATGATTTCTAGCGGCGACAGAAAAATAGTAAATGACAGCACATGATGACATTACAAATTTGTAATTATATATTGTGGTTCTTCCTATCAAATAAACAGCCAATGACATTTGCTTTTTGACTATCCATCAGTAAACGTTTATGGCGGCCCATTAATATCTCATCTGGTTGCAGCTGTAAGACATTTGCTATATTTGTTGTGTGTTTTTAAAATTTTGCTTTACGTTAAAGTATCTGTGAATAAACACCGTGGGAAGAATCTTCTCTTTACACATAACCAAATCTTAATTGGAGCTTTTTAGTTCAACATTTCCGGTCAACAACAATAGTTACTGCTGATAATTAAAAAATATAATTTAGAACTTCATGACTTCCAGAATCAGATTTAGGTAAATGGGTCAACATTACTAAAATAAGCTATTGACTCACGAAGTCATTAAATAGTAGTTTTCAGGATAATATTCTCTTTGAAGAATTACCCATCACTTTGATTGCTGTGGTTCAAATCATCTTATAAAAAATGCTCTTTTTACATTCTCAAAACAGACTTTTGCAGATAATGATGATTTAATGTAATTCTTAATCCCCTGTTTTGAACTACGGCAAACGGGGTGGTACAACTGGTATATGTCCGGAAATTGTCCGTTGATTGCTGTTGTTAAAATTATTTGAAAGACGAAGCATAATTTCCCTGCGTACAGAGATCTCGCATATCCCCTCGAAAAGTGAGAAGCCGTGTTTTGTGGGGCTATAAGAGATCTCTGCTCGCAGGGTAATTCATCATTTACACGTGTACAAAATATAGCACAGCCCTGCTGATTTGTAACGAGTTAACGTTGTTGTTATTAATATTTCTATGTTCTTTGTTTTAGTATTACCATTTTTGACTTTGTTTTTACACATGATCTCGCCGTAATGCTGTTGCGGTTTCCCAGCCAATGCTTCCTTTTCAGTGCTGAGGTTGTTGTTATTGTTGTTGTTGTTGTTATTATTATTATTATTATTATTATGGTTGTTGTTGTTATTGTTGTTATTGTTATTATTATTATTATTATTATTATTGTTGTTGTTGTTGTTGTTGTTGTTGCTGTTGTTGTTGTTGTTGTTGTTGTTTTTTCTTTACCTATTTTGTATTGTGGCGAAGTTAATAAAGCAAAAATAAAGTTTCGGGGTTCCGAGCACATCGCCGGAGGCGTGGTCGGCACGGCGTAAAATTGTGCACGCATAGACTGAATCTGGGATCTACCCATGCCGCTTTTTGCGCGTGAAAACAGGATGGAATTGCAAAAGGGTATATACAAAGCAAGCCAGTTAGGGGTGCCCAAAATAAGCCAATTGGCACTACCTGCTTACGGCACGGTGGGCCAGGGCGATTATTAGCCCGTGTAACTAGGTACAGTAGTAGTGCCTACTAACATCTTACTATTATTATAATTTACCCTGCTATTTATATATGTGTATGTATATGTGTATGTACCTGCTTTACCGACCCAAATATCACACCTTAAAATCAACTAACTCTAAACTAAGGACGTCTAACTCAGACAAGCCCCAAGGGTTTTTTGGACGCCCTGTACCCTTATTTATTTTAAATTCTCAGTTATGTAATGATATTTATGAAGTTTAGGGTAAAAAAAATAAAGAAAGAATAAGTGCCGTACTGAAGACTCGTCCGTACCGAGGTGCCAGGTCAGGTTTGTGTTGGTGTAAATGCAGATGGGGTTCAATGGGGATATGTAGTCATTACCAATAATAAAAGTTGTCAACTGTTATTGGCTGTTGCTACAGCTGGTGAACTTTATCATTCATTGCAGGACTTGCTGCCATTCATTTTCTATTAATATGTTACATAGTCAGATACTAAATGTCTTGGAAGAAAGGGTCAGAGTGACGGTCAAAACAATTTTGTTTCATATTTGGAAAGGCGAAGGCTTTCTCTCTTGAAAATGGAGAAAACAGTGTCAGAGGACATAGTCAATATAAAAATAATATTGATCTTCTGCCAGGTCGGATATCTTTAAAAACAATACATTAATAATGACAGATAATAGCGAGTTGTGACGTACTGAGTCACTTTTTAAGTTGTCGAGGAAAAGTTTACTCATATTGTAAAAATCTTTCATGCAGGATACGGTTGAATGTTTAAAATATTGACCTTCCACCCAGTGTCTTGAAACTTACCGAATCACTAGCTTAAAAAACAAAAACATTCAAAATCTTCATTTTTAAAAAAAAAACTTCGCTGAAGTTAAATCCCTTTCTACTAAAACAAAGAAATGACAAAATAGGCGTGGTCTTTGGACAAAAAAACGAGGCTCGCCTATTTGAGATATCTTTAAATGTTTATTTCAAAATTCGTAGCAAAACTAAAACATAGATCATTTTCACACAAAAAAGTGTCCGAATAGAAACTAATATTAGAACAATATATTAAATGCTCTGTACAGAGCAGAACTGTGGGCACATACGAATGTCCGAAAATATTTAAAGTGGCAAAGTACTCTAACCAATGCACGCATAGTAAAGTAAAATAAAGTGGTACATTTATATTGCGCCTTTTCCATATGAATATGCTCAAAGGCGCATTACAATAATCAGTTTACCCCTAGCGAACCGAAAGCATGTATGTAGGATTATCTCATTTATTTGTTAAACTTTTAAGGTCGCTGTGACTTCAATGATGGCCTCTGTGGATTCATACATGACATGACTGCAAACTTTCTTTGGTCGGCTGGAACAAATGCGACTCCTACGGCCAACACAGGACCAAAATTTGATCATACCACATTATCGTCTAAAGGCAAGTTTCATTTCTGTTTATATACCTCTACTTATTCTACCTCACTTTTCTTCACTTTTCTTTGCTTTGCTTCATTACTCTAATAGAGACGATTTAGTTTGACTGTCCAAAGATTGATGCAAATGCAATGACATTATGACAATGCGATGATAGGAAAAGCTAGCGATTCGCTAAATCTGTTGTTGCAACAATTACAAAGCTACAGACAACCAATCAGACAGTCGCATGACAGACGTAAACCAATCAGATATGAAACTCATTCCATTGTTACATCATGTCATGTCATGTCATGTCATTTTCATTGTCATTTGCAATACATGATGACGTGTACGTGAGAGGGAAAAAGCCGCCAGTACTCAACACGCGTCAAAATGCGTGCAAATTTTATTGGTCAAAAGCTCCATTGACAATGCAATGACGATGCAATGACAATGAGCTTTGTTCAGGCAAGCGAAATCGTCTCTATATGCCCACGTTGTTGCTATATGTTGTTGTTTATCGGTTTAACTCACTCTAAGGTGGACGGAGAGCCTTCACACAGGTTTTGCCAACTCAATTGACAAAGGTCTCCGAGGGCCTATACGGTTTAACGTCCTTATCCGAGAAGGCATGAAGGTCTAACCATTTGTAGATGTTAGAGGAAAGGCAGCACCTTCTCCTCAGTTATTTTAAGACCCCGAATGTTGGTCCGGTCGGGATTCGAACCCCCGACCTCCCACATGTGAGACCGGTGCTATACCAACTGAGCTAACCAGGATATGGTAATTAACTTCCTTTTACTGTACTTCACACTGAACCAAAACAATTATCTCAGCAATGCATGCAACAATAGCACCTGTAATACCTGAAAATGATGAACTAACTGGACTTGGAATGCAATACTGTAAATTGATATGTTTATTTTTTTATTGCATTCAGGTACTTTCTTGTTTATCGAATCTTCAAACAGACGAGAAGACGACAAAGCGAGGTTACTAAGTACTAGGTTCAAGCCAAACGAAGCAGTGTGTCTGCAGTTCTGGTATCACATGTATGGGCAAGACATAGGCACTCTGAACGTGTACATCAAGACCAGTACCAATGAACAACTTGTATGGAGTGTGAAGGGAAATAAAGGCAACAAGTGGTTGTTTGGCCAGACCCCTCTTCATGGCTCAATCACATACAAGGTAACTATATATACAATTCATAAATGTTTCACAAATACAACACAAGAAACAAGAACAAATTATTAATCGAAATTGGGTAAAACAACGCCTCTCATACCAAGCATTTAGAGGATGGAATAATCTTAGTGAAGACACCAGACACCCATTATGTAGAATAGAACCTAGGTCAGGAACTTAGGTCAGGAATGGACACTGGAAATACAGTGCAAAGTAATATTGCAATATATTTTAGTTCTGTTGATTTTTGTTTCATGTTTTATGGTATTTTCAAATCCAAGAAGCTTCGTGATAAGTATAAGATATAGCTATATAATAGTTAGCTATATAGCTATATATGTGAATTAGAACTAGATGAATTAGTGTGTTAAACTTGTTGTCAATCATCAAAGCCGGCTTTCAGCCAATCGCAATGCAGAGATTTAAATACAGACTTGGGAATCCAGCTTGCCAAATAATAGACGATTTTAAAGCCCGATTCTTCCAGACACATTTATGAGGAAAATGGCGGCTATTACAAGTGTCACCTCAATAACGAGAACAATCAAGAATACCTGAATAATTAGCATGAAAACGTTTTTCTATTACTTTAATGATAATAACATAGAGTTAGCCCAAAATTTAATAAGAATATGTGTTTGCCCTCCATATCTGGATCACTTGTATGGTAATTTTGTAGATATAGATGTGAATGTATGTAAGAACAAAAAAACAAGTGACGTACTTTGACAAGACTTGTCTAAATTTCATTCCTTTGTTCATTAATCACGAAAGCGAAACTGAAGAAAACCTCTGGTAATAGCTGCATGCATAGTGCTTTAAACAGGTACGAATTATACAAAGTATGGCACAGCTTTGAGTACTAACACTGGAATGTTTGTTCTCCGTAGTTTGTTATAGAAGGAATTGTTGGTAACGGGTACAAAGGAGATATTGCACTCGATGATATCAGTGTACTGGATGGCAACTGTGCTGCAGTCAGACAGCAAGGTAACTGACAAACGATACGTTAATGAAATAACTTCTTGGGTATGGAATAACTATGGGAACATATACTGTGTACAGCTAAATGTTTAGGGGTGTGTTATTCTAACTCTCGCTTGTACAGTATCTGTATATCTATTATGTTATAGTATTCTTCATTCCGTTAGCCAGAATATGTAAATTCGGCTCTCTACTAAACCTCCAGAATATCTGCTAGATATCTGCAAGGCAGGAGTTGAGGGCCTACAGACGACAAAAGCACGGATGGCAGCGAAGTGCTGGGGTTCAAAATCAAAATTGGCATATATACTTATGAATAATATGGGTTGGACCAGTTATTGTGTATTATTCTAATCGTTTTACTTCAACCACATTTTTAACGTCTTCTTCGAACTCCAATATTAGAATATGCTAAATCCTGCGTTTAAAGCGATTTCTGGTAACATAAAGAGAAACATGATTAAGCAACTTTGAAGTTGCCCTTTTAATGCCAGAACATTTCATCATTTCCAACGTATCGATATCCAAACATCTCAGAGTAAACATGCTGTTATTATTTCTTCCCTAGCCATTCCAGACTGTCCGTTTGAAACTGACAAATGTGGCTGGAAAGGTCATAAAGACTGGAAAATAATCAAAGGTAGTACAAAGCCAGCAGCATGGAGGTCACGAAAACGTATGTGAATTGAGTATTATTACTCGTAACGTGAATTGTATATTATTTGATGGGAAAGGTGAGCTTGCCTGACTAAGGTTAAGAGGCTGACGTTCAGGAAATGGTTTACTATATAATTTAAGTATTTCTGTGTCTATTAAATAACCATAGTTGATGCAAATAGATCAATAAAAGCCTAAATCTATAAAATTGTTGTTCAAACAGACAAACATTACCAATCACATAGATCATCTTGAGATTGGCTTAAAAGGAAGTTGTAGAGCGATTGAGAATAACATTTATGTTATCTTATCTCTGGGACTGGAAAATTGTAAATTGGTCATGGAAAAATGATGGTAATTTAAGATCTGTGGCAACCCTGATTTGGATAATTTTCCATGAAAACGTTTTGGATGTGTGACAGCCTATGTCCAACACTTATTTACCCAGTCAGAGCGCACGTTATATCTACCCTTTATAATCAGCGATGCACACTAAATATATATGGTAATATGACTGTACTAATCCAATTTCACATCAACATGCATTTGTTTGCAGGTAATTTTCTTCAACTCTCCTCTAGGACATTTCTTTCGGCTAAACGACTAATTTTTAGTCCGGTCTTTAACACACAAGACGACGGCTACAAATGCATGCGATTCTGGGTGTTCATCAACAGATATTACCCGAGGACTCTGGACCTCTTTATCCGTGACAACAGTGCCGCTCGAGTTCCCTACTGGACTTTGCCATCATCATCGTGGACCAATAGATGGAAACACGTGCAGATTCCACTTCTAAGCGGCCCAGGGACGCAACAGGTGAGATATTTACATTTTATCAATCAAATTTAGCCGACAACTTCATGTGCATCTCACACCTATACAGGCAAATTTGTTGTCATGGTAACCATGTTTATGACTGACATTTATGTCAAAAAAGTAACTGTTTTCAAAACAATCTTTTTAAATCGGAGTTTTTTACATTGGAATTGCATATCTGGTTTAGCTAAAGCCAATTCTGGTGTTTTTAATTCATTATAAATCAATTGAAGCGATCTTATGACATCATCAAAAAATCCAAGATGGTCGCCATGAAATCCAAGATGGCGTCTTTGTGGCGTCACATGACATTTCCAAAATGTACATTGTACATCGCAACAAAAGAAGAACTCCCCGGTCTGATGTCAGACCAGGACGGCTGGAAGGTCGTGGTGGTGCGCTCGACCAAGTCGGCTCGATAAGAAGAAGAAGACATTGTGGATTTATTAACTAGTCTGCCAATTATGGCTTTGCTACCATTTAGCAGCCTGAAAAAAAGCCCGGTCTAGGTAGGGTTAATTCAATTTCGAAATGTTTTGTACATGTCAAAACATTCTGCAAGTGTTTGATATAGGTGTTCAAACATATTTGATCAATGTATATACTAGACCCAGCAGTTGTTCAGAACACGTCCGCACACGTCGCGGTATTGACTTTCCTTTGTCATAGTTTTATCAATTATTTAATCTTTAATCAAGTATAATTACCTTATAGTGCAAAAAACTAATCCCGGCAAAGGTGGTCAGCAACTAATTTACAATATACAATGTAAATTATTAATACGTTCAACAATTGGATATATTAAAAAATATAAAAAATAACATGTACTGTTCAGTGATAGAAAACTGTCCACATACATCAGTGGCGGCTCCCTCAAATGAATTTCATTTGGCTTAAAACCATACTTTACTAACTTTTTTCTGTCTGTTTGGAAGTCAAATGAGGCTGGACAGTGTAAAACAGCCCCACAATTCCTTTGGCGCTTGGTATTACGCTTCCGTTGTTGCTTATTCCGCCTTGCATATTTCAATAATAGCATGAACCACAATTATGAGATATTCCATTGAACATTTAAACTGAAACAAAGGTCCATAATTCGATGGAAAACAGAGAAATTTATTGTGAGTAAAATGGCTGCATTTCTTTAATAAAGTAAATAGAAAGCATTTTCTGTTTTTCTCATTGAGTTTCGGTAACTCTTGCGCAAGTTTGGGATAACGCGAAAAGCTGTTGAACCACAACTATTTCTTGTTCTTTGAAACTTGTACTGACGTGTTAACATAACTCTATGTCTTTATTTATTTATTTACCCATCGCTTTACAATTTCTGTGAAAGCAAGATGATAGTACTATCTCTTCTTTAATTAGGGTGCAGGACGTCTAAAGAAACGATAAGGGCTTGTCTAGGTTGGACGCCCTGCTGTTTAGATTACATAGCTAATGGAAAACACGGAAAAGTTTTATATTTCTTAAATTGAAATTTTTTGACTCAAACCCGATACTCTGATATATGCTTTACGTGAACCACTTTAAGTTTAACGAGTTCCGGTGAAAATCTTTAATTAACCTCACCATAAAATTCAAAAACACTTACTAGTGTTCAATTCTTATTCCAGGTGAAGTTCGTAGGAACGCTGCGATACAGTTCCCAAATTGTAGCCATCAGTGACGTGTCATTTTCAAAGGAGGACTGTAGGCAGATACCTTGGAAACTCCCGGCCGGTTTGTATCGCACATTTTCCATGTGCTCATATTAAAATATAAATTACACTAAATGTATATAGTTGATACATGATCTCGGAATAATCAAGTTGACTTCATCTCCCATAAAAAAGAAAATATTTTTAAAAAAAAACAGAGTTATAAACAAACTTAAATTGCATTTACTAGCCTGACTTCAAACGCTAGTATTTCTTCACAGCGAGAAAAGCGGAAAAACACTTTCTCGTTGCGAGGAATATTGGCGTCTGAGTTCAGGATAACACTTACCGATTTGTGCTTTACCTCTATGTGACTTACCGAATAAGCAAATAAGCGAAAAGCGTTATCTATTTCAGTAGATACACTTTTTAAATCATGTCACTTTTATAAGTGCAGACACAAAAAATACATTTAAGTTGTGTTTCATTTGAACCTCATTTGCATTTATGAGATTTTATCGATATACTCTTTTAATAGTCCAAAATGTCGGGGATTTATTTTTAGAGTGTTTAAACATGAAACCACAACTTTTAGCCTTTATTCTATAACTCATAAAGTAAAGTGGTACATTTTTATTGCGCCTTTTCCATGTGGATATGCTCAAAGGCGCATTACAATAATCAGTTTACCCCCATCGAACCGAAAGCATATATAGGCGCCTCAGGCAGCCGCTTTCATGTGGTCCATGTAGTCCATGCAGTCCATGCAGTCCATGTAGTCCATGCAGTCCATGCTGGTACTCATTTTATCGACCTCAGAAGGATGGAAAGCCTAGTGACCTTTAGCGGGAAACTTTAGTCTAATGAACTGTCATGTGAATGTTCTTTCCAAGGTTGCTCTGGAACACCGCAATATATCAGGGGATCCGAGGGAGCTATTAGTAGCCCTTACTATCCCAGGAACTACGGGCCCGGCCAGCACTGCGTCTGGAGAGTCAAGGTTCCTAATGGAATGCAAGTCCAGCTACGTTTCGTAACCTTTCAGCTTCAATATCATCCCGATTGCATGTACGACTATATAGAAATACGAAATGGTTTGACTGTCAGCTTCCCAATGATTGGCAAGTACTGTGGAAGCACAGTGCCCCCGATCATCCACGCTGACAGTGGCGCCATTCAAGTGACGTTTCATTCTAGCAGTAGTGATGTTCATAAAGGCTTCCTTGCGAGATTCAAGGCTGTACCAAAAATTGCAGGTATATAAAAGAACCATTCATTGATGTTTACTGTATACATATACTGTACATGGGAGATGTGGATTCAAGACCAAGAGGTTTGGGTTTCATCCTGGCCGCTGGCACTCACACTGCGTAAATGTCTTTGGGCATGATATTTTCTCTCATAGTACTTCTCTTCACCCAGGCAAATTGTTATGAGACAAAGCTGAAAAGTACTAGGGGGTAACCCAGCGATAGACTAGCATTCCATCCAGGGGGAGTAATAATACTCTCAGTCGCTTCATGCTACAGCAGTTTCATGTAGACGTACTTGCACAGTACATATTTCCTGCACATTTAGTTAATGTTCGCACTAGGACTTCCAAACAGTAATGACAAACCTACTCACACTAGTACATTTTATTGTTCATAATTGGATGGTAATCTTAAATGTAAAACCTTGTAACAGCCCTACAAACTGAGATGTACGTAAATTGTCAATTTTGCATGTAAAACGACAAACATAATTTATAATACAAACTGATATTAGAAAATGATTGATTACCTTTGGTATTGATTACATTGGTAGAATCATTTAGAAAAGTGAATGAGATGTTTGCAGTTGCACGAAATCACTCTCAAATTGCATGTAACTAATGTTTGTAGATGCTAAGGGAGCAGGTCAACACACATGCCCCATGCAGATGGGTACCCACTTGTGTCCATACCACATTCTTGCTTCCTTTTTTACCCCCTTCTTTTCTGGTTCATATCCATTATTTCATATTTGTAAATTAGTTATAAACATAAGTTGTATATATAAATATATGTGTAATTGTAACATTGTAACATTGTATGAAGCACTGTATGTAGGCACTGTACATTGGAATTAAAATTAAAAATTTGAAAAAAACAAAAAAAACAAAAAAAAACAAAAAAAAACTTGTGTCGCCAGATACAGTTGTCAGAACACAGTTACACCCCAACCCCACCCCCTTTTTGACCACCTATTTTCATTTAGGTGGGTCTTAGTGACAATTAAGTTTGAAATGATAGCGAAAGACAACAGACAGTATATTTCTTTCTACATTTTGCCCTTTTGTTTCAGAAACAGTTATTTTAACATTGCGTTTAAGCTGTCAGAGAACAGCCCTATCTCCTACCCAAGATTTGCAAATTCTAAAAGTGACCTTACCACAAACCTATGTGGAAACTCGCAATAACAGTTTACAATCACATGGTTCATCCTTAGACATTACTCCAACAGAGAGAATAGTCCGTCTATGGATCATAAGACAACAAATTGATGGCTATCTAGCTGTGAAATGATGTAAGTTATTTACTGCTGTATCTAAAACACAAAAATACTTTTACCATTTATTTTATTAGGCTGCTCTGGAGTTCCACAACTCATTAACTCATCTAGCGGTATCATCACTAGCCCAAATTATCCTAGTAACTTTGAACCGTACAAGAGTTGTGTTTGGGTCATCACGGTACCACCGGGTAAGGCTGTTCACCTTCATTTTGTCACATTTTGGTTGGAGTACACCTGGGATAAGGATTGCATTTTTCCTTTCGTGGCCCTAAGAAATGGTGCAAATGACAGCTCTCCCCTGCTTGGAAAGTACTGTGGAAGGACAATACCACCGGCCGTCTATGCGGACAGTGGATCCTTATGGATCGCTTATAAGACATCAAACAATATCGCTGGCAGTTATGGGAGTTTTCTCGCCAATTTTACGAGCACTCCTCTAAATTCAGGTAAACAAAATACTGTAATATTCACTAATCAATACTCGATACTACTTAATTAATCATAAATAAATAAATAATAAATAATACAAATGGTAATTGTGGAATAATAATTAGTATTCGACGATCAGCGACCCAGCAAATGTATGTCGAGGACATGTACAAATTATGGCAGCAAGATATTCGAATAAGAACAATAGCAACAATAAATCGTCTTTGGTATAATTATAAATATCTATATCTATATCTAATTACTTACATTATTTCATGTAATTAATTATATAGTGTATAAACGTTTCTAACTTTCTTTCTTGTATTTAAATATGTATACTTTACACTGTTGTATTTTTTTCATACGCTACCCGCCCAGATTAGCGCATGCTATTTTGCGGGTTAGTGTTGTTTGTAAATTGATTGTTCTTTGAAAGTTCTTCCTTCGAAGCAAGGAAAGAGATTGAACAGAATTTGTATAAAATTGACATATTATATGTCTTTTTCTCTTCCAACGTACTTGTA